>JAQGBH010002157.1:0-26272 GCA_034698265.1 Sminthurinus aureus | reverse complement strand
CGATATATATATTATTTTACCAACTAAATGTTTTCACTCACAAATGAATGTTTTGTTGGTTGGTTTGGTGTGTGGTGTGGTCGATGGTCTCGTGATGTCTGGTGAAATTATATATATTATTGATATTTTTTATTTGAGTAAATAATGAAACTAAACCTACAATAAATAATCATTATGATTTAGGTATTATGTATAGACTATAGACTATATATATACATAGATTAGATAGATATATAGATTATCTATATAGGTAGATAGATATATATAATAATATGAAATTATTATATTGAATATTTTGAATAGTGTTAGTGTTGATGTTTTAAAATAATATGAAATTAATAAATGTTTGTGGTGGTTATATATATTATTATATATATATATTCTTATGTAATTCTTCTTCTTCTTTTTCTTCTTGAAAACTGTCTATCTCTCTTCTCTTCTATATATACTGTCTTCTATACTATGTATATTAATTATATGATGTGTACTCATCATCTATATAAACTATCCATCTATTGCTATTGCTGATCTCAGCATGCTTTAAATGTTGTGTGTAAAATTAGTTTTTTTTGTGTGGGTGTCTGTGTTGTATTTCTGTTTTTATAGGAAAGTATAGAATCCATATTTACCGTAATTTTCACAACAGAATGCTTTATGAAAGTAATAGCTTACGGTCTGTTATTTCATCCGGGGGCTTACTTAAGAAACACTTGGAATTTTTTGGACTTCACCATTGTTGGAATTGGGTGAGAATTGCTATTTAAAAAAAAATAGTATAGTATAAAATTATCAACTCTCCAACAATATATAATTATATATATCCAATTCTCTCCCCTCTCTTTTTTGTCTACATTTTCTATACTTTCTCTACTTTCTCCCCCCTTTTCTCTTTTCTATATATACATATACATATATATATATCTGCATTTGGGCGCTGTTGCAATAATTAGTCTTTTTATACAAAATACTATATAAAATATACTATATAGGTTAAAAATAGTATATTATGTGATATTGAATATGTGGTATCACAGTTCTATATACATATATATATGTAGTTGTAGTGGATTGAGTAGTTGAGTAGTTTAGATACAAAATAATGTAGGTGGTAGTTGGTAGATATTTAGGTAATTGTTGTGTAGTGTATATAGTATATAGTATAGTCTGTAGTCTAGTGATAATAAATGTAGATTTTATTTTATCAGTTTGATTTTCTACACACATGCACTTTTTACTGAATGATATTATAAATATTTTAATAGTGTGCTTATGAGCTTTCTGCATGAAACTAAAAAAATAATAAGTAGAATTATTATTATTATTATTATTGACGAATAATAATTAATAATAGTAGTTATAACATAGTCAAAAAAAATAGTCAAAAATATTATTATTATATCAATTTCCTCATCATAATCATTATTATTATTATTATCAATTTATAATAACAATTATTATTATACTTATCTATATATACATTCAATAATTATTATGACTATTTCCCGTCATTATATTATCAGTTCAAAATGTTTTGAAATGTGTTTTATGAAACGTTGAAAATTGAAAAACGTTATATACCACAGAGTTGTAAGTGGAGTTCTCGCTATGGTGCAAATCGAGGGTTTCGATGTAAAAGCTTTGAGAGCTTTTCGTGTGCTCAGGCCTCTTCGCTTGGTCTCTGGAGTTCCAAGTAATCCATTTATTACAAATTATGATTATTATTGTATCAAATTATTAAATAGACTAGTACATACATATATTATTTTTATTACGTTTAAAGACTTTCATGATTAGAAATGTTTACATCATACATATAGTCGAAAATATTTTAGCGTACAGCAACATCATATGTTTTTGGAAAAAATAATCACTAACTGATAATTTTTCAATTTTCCAGGTTTACAGGTTGTAATGAATTCAATATTGAAAGCCATTATGCCTTTATTTCAAATTGCCTTGTTGGTTCTTTTCGTAATCGTCATCTACGCCATCATTGGACTTGAATTATTCTCGGGTGCTATGCACTCCACGTGTCATGACGCCACTACAGGTTTGTTTTTTTACTATAATATGTACACAAGTGTCGAGTGTAATATTTTGGAAAATTCACTCATATAAAGAGAATATTAAAAAAATAAACATGTCAAATTCCAGGAAAGAGAATGGATGACCCCGTTCCGTGTGGCGGAGATTTTCAGTGTAAAAGGAATCAGAATTGTACCTACGGTTGGGAGGGTCCGTATCATGGAATTATTAATTTTGATAATTTCGGCCTAAGCATGCTCACAGTGTTTCAGTGGTAAGTAAACATTTTTTTCATGTTTTAACTTTTCTGTTTTGTTGTTTTAAAAAATAATTATTACATTTTGGGAATCATGATAATAATACAAAATATGAATGTAACTTTAAAAATGTTGTAACGTGTGTTGTTTTCTCTGGTGTTGAACTGTATAGAAATTTTTCTCAAATTCAGTTATTATTACTATTTTATTTGTTGCAATTTATGGTACTCATTTTAATTATACTGTTGTTTGTTCGTTTTCTCTCTCTCTAGTGTGACTCTAGAAGGTATGTTTTCTAAATTTTAAACTTATGAAAAATCCAATAAATATTAAGAAAAAAGTCAATGGGGTAAATCATATATGTTTTAACACATTTTCTTTTAAATGTTACAGGTTGGACACAGACTATGTACAATGTACGTCATTGTTTTTTTTTATCTCATTCTGATCAGCAAATTTAAATACGATAATACGATATACTATAAGTAGACACAGTTGTAAAAAGAAATGACTAATAATGAGTTTTTTATAAAATGTTTTAAAAACTTAGATTAATGATGCGATGGGTGGTTCTATGAACTGGATTTATTTCACTTCCATGGTTGTTCTTGGTGCTTTCTTTGTGATGAATCTCATTCTCGGTGTTCTCACGGGGTTTGTCTTTTACTTTTATATCAGAATTTACGTATTATTTATTTTTGTAATGATTAATTTTTGAGGCCTATATATATATTTTCAGTATAAAAAAATGAAATCTTTGAAATATTTCAGAGAATTTTCAAAAGAGGGTGAGAGGATTAAAGGACGAATGGAATTTCTAAAGACAAGAGAATTAAAACAGATTGAAGATGATTTTCAAGGCTACTTAGATTGGATTACAAGAGCCACTGCTGTTGAAGATGAACATGGAAACTGTAAGTTCAACTTTTAACAACATCACATTATACTATTTATTACAGTGTGATAATCTGTAACCTGGAATTCAGAATTCAGCACGTAGATTTAAAAATTTTAAACATACATTGAAAATTAAAATACATTGTTTGAATTTATAGTGAAGTATGAAATTCCTCCAGAGAGAGTTATCTCTATGGATGAAAAAGAACCAAAGAAAGTATCAAGATTTAAGAAAAATCATCCACATGCAGCAGCGTAAGCATTTTGATCTCTCTTACTACTACATAGTTTCATCAGTACACACTAAAAAAACTCAAAAATCGCGTCCTACTTCAAAGCATGAAGCAAAATAAAATAGATAGAAAATACTTATGAGTGTTTTGGGTTTACTTTGAAATTTTATACAGGATAAACAAAAGTATTCGAATGACCCTGAGAAAAATTGTCAAGTCTCAAGCCTTCTTTTGGTTCATCATAGTTTTAGTATTTCTCAATACTTGTATATTTGCCACAGAGTATCATGGACAGCCAAGATGGTTGGATGAATTTCAGGGTATTTCATGTTATTCCTTGGAATAATTATAAAAATGGTTGATATTTTATTAATTCCCTATAGATTCTTTCTCAATTTTTGGTTTTATTAATTAATTTTAGTAACGGGGAACAAATTATTTGTGGCATTATTCACTTTGGAAGGACTGACCAAAATGTACTGCTTGGGTCTTCCGGTAAAAACAAAACTTACAATTTTGTGTGTACTTTATAAAATACATTATTTAAAATAAAAAGCTATATATAGTGGAATAATTTTAACCATTCTACACATAATTAAATTCAATAATTATTATTTTTGTGAATCCTTAGAAATATTTTCGTTCCTTGTTCAACCGCTTCGATACATTTGTGGTTATCAGTAGTATCGTTGAGATGCAACTGACAAACGCTGAGGTTATACCCCCCATCGGTCTGTCTGTGCTCCGATGTGTTCGTCTCCTTCGCGTCTTCAAAGTCACAAAGTAAATAAAATGTTTTAACACGATTTTCTAACAACCATAATAATAAAAATTATTACTATTTCAATCATACACAGCACATAGAGTTTTTTAATTCAATGTTTTCTCTTGTTATTTCCTCCCCCCTTAGGTATTGGAGTTCACTGTCCAGTCTTGTGACTTCTCTAATTAATTCAATTCAGTCAATTGCCTCTCTCTTAGTCTTACTCTTCCTGTTCATTGTCATTTTTGCCCTTTTGGGGATGCAAGTGTTTGGAGGAAAGTTTGATTTTGACACAAAAGACAACAAACCAAGACAAAATTTTGATAGTTTTAGTCAAGCAATGCTCACTGTGTTCCAGGTTTGTACAAAATCCGATACCATATTAATTATTATTGGTTACTGGCAAATAGATAATAATATATTGTGACTGCAAACGGCAAAAAAATGTGCCTTTTGTCCATTTATTTTTGCTAAATGTAGATCCTAACCGGAGAAGATTGGAATGAGGTCATGTACTTGGGAATTTTATCCTATGGAGGAGTTGCTTCTGTTGGCATCCTTGCGAGTCTCTACTTTATCATCCTTTTCATCTCCGGAAATTGTAATAGTTCTTTTCACAAAAAGAAAATCAAAACAAAGACTGTATATTTTGTCATAAAACATAAAACACGTGTACGAGATAAGAGGGAATGAAAAAGGGTGTACATATGTACATTTTTATATTTTTCATGTTATGATTCTAATAATTGTATTTTCCCTTCCAAATAGACATTCTTCTAAACGTCTTTCTTGCCATTGCTGTCGACAGTTTGGGTGACGGAAGTGATGTTGAAAAAGAGGAGGACGAAGGGGTACAAAAAAATGCAAAAATATCTTGTTCCTTTTTTCCATTTGAATTACATCATGCATCATAACAAAGGATTAGTCCAAATAAATAATTCAACTGATTATTTTTTTTGTGTGGTTTTTTTTTTTGCAGGATGACAAGTCAGAATTACAATTTTTCACTACTATAAATAATTATTATAAATTATGTACTTTTTAAAGTGTTAATTAATTGTTGGTTAAGTAATTAGTACAATCTTGACAGTTATTGTATATTATTGCAAATTATTCATAAAGTAACTTTATTTATGTTTACTGCTGCTTTATTAACTGCGATTGTTTTACTCAAACAGAGGTAATGGTCAAGAAATCCATTTTGTGTGTCTTTTACCTATATAGCATGTAAAATCTAGAACATAAATAATATGACAAAAGAATATAGATAGGATTTTGTCTTGAATATACTCAAATGTTAATTTTATTTAGATGGTGAACCTACTAGCAAAGACGGTGATGGAAGTGACGATAAACAGCCCATGCCTGAAGCTAGTAGTTTTTTTATATTTTCAAGTACAAATAGGTATGTATTTTTTTAACAGTATAATTAAGTCGAATAGAAATCTACTGAATTTTACTTTTCATCGACTTGTTTCAATTTTACTATTTACAAATGTCTAATATGTTTAACACAAAAATATTAAAAATGTGTCTTTTGATCTTGTGAATGATATAGAATTCGACGTTTTTGTTACTGGCTGATAAACAACAGTATTTACGGGAATATAATTTTAGTATGCATTCTCATTTCCTCCGCTTCCCTTGGAGCTGAGGATCCGCTCAATGAAACTTCTGAGAGGAATCAAATTTTAGAAAAGTTTGACATGTTCTTCACTACAATTTTCACTGTTGAAATTCTTCTCAAATTGATTGTTTTTGGACTGATTTTTCATCCGGGGTCATTTTGTCGTTCTCCTGCAAATCTCCTCGATATTGGTGTCGTTTCTGTATCACTTGTTTCCTTCTTCTTCAGGTAAATTTACAAATATTATACAACAAATCTCATCTTTTATCCTCTTTGTCTTACTTATAAATTGTCTTGATTGTTGATACTTGATGCACGCAGAATATACTATTCATAATACACTATACACTATTATGAAATTGAATTGCAATGAAATGAAAAAAGGAAATATTATAAAATGACAACCTCTATTTATTTCTTATGTAAAACTTGTAGTTCTGGGGCAATTTCAACTGTAAAAATTCTACGAGTTTGTCGAGTCCTCAGGCCGTTACGTGCCATTAATCGAGCGAAAGGGCTTAAGGTAATTCCTCATTTTTCTGTACTTTTGCTTTTCCTACATCATCTGTACATATCTGTATTTTCATTTTTATTTTGATAATGAATTGGATTTTTGGCTAAATAAAAATAACATGATGATGAACTTTAATCTTTGTAATGTTTTAGCGAGTAATTCAATGTACGATAGTCGCCATTCAAACAATTGGGAACATTGTAGTAGTTACAGCTCTGCTTCAATTTATGTAAGTTTCATTTTTTAAAGCCTTTTAAGGTGGAAGGAAAAGAAAGCTTGTGACAAATTACAAAATATAAAATACCAACATACCTATACCAGTATACCAGATTGTTAAGTAGATGAAAATTTGCGGCAATGAGCGTTTGCATTTTACATTTTTTTTTCTTCTCCTTCTGTAGGTTTGCAGTCATGGGTGTTCAGCTGTTCAAAGTAAGTCTTAGTGTAAACATCATTATAAATTCACGCCTGTACTCAAAGAAAGCATGATACGTCTCAAAGGAGTAGAAAAGAAGGGGAAAAAATGAAAGAAAGATCTCGAAGTATAAAATAGACCAGACCACATTTATGTCCTGTATTTTATATTTCATGCCTTGTGTTTACGTAGTCTTTTTGTAGGTATTTTGTAAAGTAGGTATGTAACGAGAAAGTGTAATGTGTATGTACACTGTACAGTGTATCGTGAAAGCTTATTTTTTTTCTTTTCATCTCACCTTATTGGTCTCTGGAGACTTTCACCATGACTTTCATCGTATTTTCTCTTTTTTTTTTTCTCTCTCTCTCTCTAGGGGAAATTATTTCAATGTACGGATGCATCCAAAATGACAGCAGAAGAATGCCGGTGAGGGAGACAAAATCACCAGAGATAAAAACATATATAATCATTTGTCTTTGTCATTATATTCTTGTTTCTGTTTTTCAAAAGTGTGTAGTATGTAGCAGCATACCTAACATCTACACAGCATATATACTTTGGATTATGAAAAAAAATCTCATCTTTTGTTTCATTTTTTATGTTTTTGGTTATATGCCGATTTAGGGGATACTTTATAAAGTACCGAGATGGAGATATCAGCCGTCCTACGATTGAAAGACGGAGTTTTGAAAACAATAATTTTAATTTTGACAGCGTCGGTAAAGCTATGTTAACGCTATTTGCCGTGTCAACTTTCGAAGGATGGCCACAGTAAACAGAAATATTTTTATGTTTTTCTACTCTCATGTCATATATTGGTTTTCAGAATATAAAAAGAAGATTTTCAATGCACATGTTATCCATTTTTTTGTGGCTTATAAAATATGATGCATTTTCATTTTTTTCCCTCTAGAATGCTTTATCTCTCTATTGACTCTTGGGCGGAAAATAAAGTGAGTAAATATAATCATGATGAGAATTCATTATTTGAAGCTAACGAAAATTTTTATGTAATTATTAATAAATTTTCTCCGATTTTACAGGGTCCCGAGTACAACTACAGGAAAATTGTTGCAGTCTACTACATTGTCTACCTGATTATTATTGCCTTTTTCATGGTTAATATCTTTGTTGGTTTTGTCATCATCACTTTTCAAAATGAAGGTGAACGGGAATACGAGGATTGTGAATTGGATAAAAACCAGGTGACAATTTTCAGTTTCTTAAAAATATACATATTATATGCAGCCAGTACAGAACATTATATTATGATTAAAAAAATCACATTATGCATATATTTTAATGACCATACTTTTTTTATGACATGTTAAGAATTATTATTATAAAGATGCACAAAAAATATCATCATTTGATAATAATATTTTGCTTTACAATTTATTGTATAGAATAGAGAAAAAACTAGTTACAATTTATTTTTGTAGTCTCAGTTTGATACATGCTTAGATAATAGATATAGAAAAATAGATAGAGTTCACTTTATTTTTCATATACAGAGGAATTGTGTGGCATTTGCGATGAGTGCAAAGCCGACGGAGAGTTATATTCCTGGAACACCGTGGCAGTACAAGATCTGGAACTTCATTACATCCCAACCGTTTGAGTATGGAATTTTTGCTCTCATCTTGGCCAACACTGTGACCATGGCCATGAAATTTCATGAGCAACCCGAGGGATACACAGTATTCATGGGTCATGTTAATGTCGTCTTCTCCCTCTTATTTGCCATCGAATGTTTCCTAAAACTTGCAGCTATGGGCCCAAAGGTTTTCTTCCGTGATCCGTGGAACACATTTGATTTTGTGCTGGTTCTTGGAAGTTTTATCGATATTATGTTTGCAGAAGGAGAGGTGAGTAGAAAGCAGAAATGTATATTTATATACATATATTTATATTTATATACACCTCACCATCATTCCGCTATTCTTTTTTTACTTATTTATAATATAAAGATGGATGAAATTGGATTGTCTTGATAATATTTTTACATGGTTCATAATATGTTGTGCATATATATACATATATACATTATACATGTAAAGAACAAAACAAAAGCTACACACGCAAAAGAATTCAGAATTCAGGCCATTCATTGAACTTTTTCTCCTTGTGTGTGTGTTTTTTCTGTAGGGGGAAGAAGAAGCAGAAGACAGTTTTATATCAATAAGTTTCTTTCGTCTCTTTCGAGTGGCTCGTCTAGTCAAACTATTGAATAGAAGTGAAGGGATTCGGACATTGTTATGGACCTTTATGAAATCCCTACAAGCTCTACCATACGTCGTTCTCCTCATCGTTTTACTCTTTTTCATATATGCTGTTGTAGGGATGCAGATTTTTGGAAAAATTAAATTGGATGATGATACAGAGATTCATCGGAATAATAATTTTCAAAGCTTTTCAGCCGCCACACTTTTACTATTTAGATGTGCCACGGGTATATACAGATATATATACATGCATGCATTACATTATGACATTTGACTAATCCATAGCAAATAATCTAGAATCTAGATTTCAATTCTTGTACTGTATATTTGTAATGTGTATAAAATATGAAAAACACAATGTAATGTCTTGCTGTGATTGATTATTTAAATTACAGGAGAAGCTTGGCAAGATATAATGATGAGTTGTGTAGCCAAGACTTCAGTGAAATGTGAAGAAGTGTATGATGAACATGGAGTTATGTTCCCTCTGGAAATCGACCCGGATACAGGATTACCTGCTACTTGTGGTTCAGACTTTGCCTTCATCTATTTCGTGTCCTTCTTCTTTGTATGCTCATTCCTGGTATGCAAATTCATAAAAAAAATGGTGTACATTGTTCATACATATGTCGATAGACATAAACTATATCAGTATCACAATTTGCAAATATACACGTACATGTTTTTGTTTGTTGAATAGATCCTAAATTTATTCGTCGCTGTCATTATGGATAATTTCGACTATTTGACACGAGATTGGTCAATACTGGGAGCTCATCACTTGGGAGAATTTATCGAACTCTGGTCAAACTATGATCCGGAAGCTTCGGGTAGGATTCACCACACAGAAGTCATTGAGCTCATGAAACAAATATCCCCTCCACTTGGGTGGGGGCCTTTGTGTCCTAGTCGAACCATTTGTAAAGTAAGCTGGAAATAGAATTTTTATTTTACCACAATCATACAGCGTATTTCAAAAAATATTGTATGCAATGAAATTACAAATAATAATGTATTAAATTTTACATTACCTATGTTTCGGATGCACTACTCCATTATATATATGTATGAATACTTTTTATCTCACGGTTTTATGTTTAATTTTATAGCGAATGATGGCAATGAACATGCCTTTAAATGATGATGGAACAGTACAGTTTAATGCAACACTTTTTGCTGTCATTCGGAGTTCACTAGGCATTAAAATGGAGGGAGACATTAATCTTGCAAATGAAGAATTGCGAAAAATCATAAAAGACATTTGGAAAGATTGTGATGATGAAATTCTCAATGAACTAATACCCCCTGGAGGTTATTTACTACTTTTGTCTCTCTTAATTTTCAAATTAAATACTTTAAGCATACAGCATACATGATATAAACGTTTGGGTTTTAAGTATATATTTGCTATAATAGATATTTGAGTTGTCTAATATGTATAATATGATGCGATATTATATCAAATCTCTTAAACATACACAATGTCTCATATTTAATATTATTTTGTCTCTATTATTTTTTTCCCATTATTATTTACAGTACATAAAAATACTCAAACAGTGGGGAAACTGTATGCAGCTGTATTAATACAAGGCCATTTTAGAAAATACATCAAAGTAAAAATTAAAAACAAAGAGGAACTCGAAAAAAAGAAATTACAAGAGCAAGAAGTGCTAAAACAGGTACAGTATGAGAAAAGATTAGTGTACATGCCTACTGCATGGGAGAGATGAAGAGGAATAAAAAATATAGCGAGGTGAGAGGGATAATCTAATGAATTAATTGTAGCTCGTGTGGTCTCAAAATGTTCATCAAAAATATATACATAATATAAATTCTATTTTGTGTTCAATGTTATCCTACCTAGTAAACTGACCCGTAGAATTTGACATGTATGTAAAATGTAAAACGAATTAATTATTGTATGTATTCAATTCCGTGCACCAGCCGTAGTATAAATTCATTAGATAATCGCCCTCTTCCCTCTTCCTTGTAACAGTAATTGATGTATATATTATAGATTATAAAATATGAATATTTTTATTACATCAACTTTTTATTTCCAAATTGTATTAGAAAAAAGCTGCCGTCACAAGTCGAAGAGTTAAAGTTCCAAAGGACTTGAACTTTGCCAAGGTAAATTTTTCATTTTTTGTTTTGCAACAACCTCTAATCATTATGATTTCCTGTAAAGTGTATTGTTGTTGTTTTTAAATTCTTACAAAGCTTACAACTTACAACAATATAAATATTACTTCTCTTTTCATGGAATGTTAATCGTAATGTCCAATGATAATATATTTCGTTTTTTTTAAAAAGGTGTCAAAAGAAGGTGTTTACTCGCACATCCTTGATGGAAATTTGGTGCAATCTAGTAATTATGGTGCAGGAGTCAAAGTATAAAAAGCAAATAATAATAATAATAATATAATGATAAAAAAAGTTTCTAATTTTTGAAAATTCAACAGCGTCAAAATATCAAATTATTATGGATTCTAAAAAATATGAGACATAATGCATAACGTACCATACAGCATATTACTATTATTATTATTATCATACAGTTTTGAAAAAAAATCTTCCTATGAAATCTTACGAATTTAATAAATGAACTATACATTTCTTCCAAATTTCGTATAATCTATAAATAAATATATAATACTTGTGTATATATATATCTATTAACGAATATCTAAAATATCTCACATTCCAATACTGTAACAATAATGATTACATGACCATTAAATAATAATCCATACTCCTATAAACAAATTATGGCCAAGTATTAGAATGTACAATCTTATAATGAATTATTATTAGGTAAAAGGTAAAATACCAACTAAATAATTAATTACATTACCAACTAATTACTATTACTTTCACACCAAATAATATCTCATTATACTATAATACAATAATTAATTGATTATTATAATTAATCATGATAATGATAATAATAATAACAGTACTTGAATGATGATGATGATGATATGGGCAAAATTCATGAAAATAAGTAAGGAATGACTACTGCAATTATTTCATTAGCATCAGCATAATATATATATATATATGTATAATATATTAGCATCATAATTGAAAATTAAAAAGTTACTCGAAAATTTTTTAATTACCCAAAGAAAGAAAACTTCACTGGTTATAATATAAATACGTACAATATAATAATATTTTATAATGTATCATATACTTCTTTTCATTCATTCACAGTTTTGATTGTTATATTACAAATACAAAGGGTTATCCAATTTATTCATTTAAACACGCTTATATTGTTCCTAATATTTTATGATTAGATATTATAATGTAGTTGCTTAATATTTTTATAATACACATTATAATAATATGTTGTGATTATATTACAACTATATAATAATAATGCAAATTAAAATAATTGAATTATTACTTATCTATTTGTAGAACTCATGTTCTGATTCATCTTTCTTGATGTTATTTTTATATCCTTTTTCAAAATCCTTTGCTAGAACTATATAACGATTTTCTCGGACAGCGTGCATACCAGCCTAAAAAGATGCAACATATATATTATTATTATCATAGTTATATTTTGTTCTTCTTTGTTGTATTTCAGTATAATTCAAAAGGTATTGAATATTGAAGAATTTATAAGTATTATACATAATACTATAATCTACATTATAATTCATGAAATGTGTATTAATTACAAACCTCTTGAACAATGGCATTGATATCAGCTCCAGAAATGCGGTCAGGTCGAGCGACATAGTCTTCTAGATCAACTTCATCACTTAAATTCATTTTGGCAGTGATAGTTTGAAATATGAGACGTTTTTGTCTTCTGTCTGGTAGAGGAAATTCAATTTTTCTGTCTAAACGACCCGGACGTAATAAAGCAGGATCCAGAGTATCAGCACGATTTGTGGCCATTATTACCTATTGAAATGAAGAGAAAAGATTAATAAATTTTTGTAGAACAATTGTATATTACATATACGCATTAATCATGTATTTATCCATAAAACATAAAATGAAACTGAAATAATATTATTGTAATTTCATACTTTAACATTTGTTGTCTGGTCAAAACCATCCATTTGATTGAGAAGCTCCAGAAGAATACGTTGTACTTCTCGATCTGCACCAGTTTGTGCATCAAATCCTATTAAAGAAACCAAAATAATAGGCCTGGTATTTATTTACTGTATGCGAAACAAGGTACAAGTATTTTAAAATGCTATACTATATTAGTCATACTACATATTATTAATTATTATTATTGGAGGAACTTTACGTAAAAACATAGTATATTAGTAACTACTACAGCTACTTTTTTATGAGTATTTTGTTTTTGTCCTATTCATTTTACACAATATAGTATAATATACGTAGTTAAGCAAACTTTGAAAATAGGTAATTAGTTTAACAAAAAATTGTACACTCACGTTTGGTAGCAATAGCATCAATTTCATCAATAAATATAATTGCTGGAGAATTTTCCTTAGCGAGACGAAACACATCTCGAACCATTCTAGGTCCTTCACCCAAATACTTTTGTACAAACTCAGAACCAACGACACGAATGAATGCAGCTAAAATAAAATAGAATAAAATAATAAGCATATTATATAGTGTTACATATTACGTATCATACAGATTCCATCATACAGGTCCATTTTTATTTTATAGGTGCATAATAAAAAGGAAATAAAATGTGCACAGTATTGACAACTTCCACATAAAAATGAAAACCTGATATATATACATGATATATACGTACATATGCTCAAATTTAAAAGATGTATAAAACTTCTAGCTACTACTTCAAAAATTATAAATTGTAAATGTATTTTTTGTGGATTTTAAAAAGGTAATAATTATTAGGTTAGATTTTATAACTGGATCTAATTTTTTTAAAAACATATATTATGTGTACCTGTAGTGTGATGAGCGACAGCTTTAGCAAGCATCGTTTTGCCACAACCAGGAGGTCCATACATAAGAACACCTCTTGGTGGATCAATACCAATTTGCTTGTATAATTCATGGTGAGTTAAAGGTAATTCAACAGCTTCTCTCATTTCTTGCTTTTGCATATCCATACCTCCAATATCCGAATATGAAACATCGGGTTTTTCATCTTAAAGTTTTTAAAATAAAGAAGAACATTAAAATTACTGGTCATCCAGGTGTTATTATGAATTTTATCTTCGCCTACATTATTACATGCCGTTGTTTATTTGTTTTTATTTATAAAGACAGTAACAAAAGTATGAAAATTATTATTCAACATTATTATTATAGGCATTACCAGCTTGTAACATTGAGATTGATGAATCAGCCTCCGGAGGTAAAACATCGACTAGAGCATTACTGTGTTTATGTAATGCAACAGAGGATGAAGGTCTAAGTAATTCACGATCCAGAGTAGATAAAATTCGGACATAATAATTGGAACCTAATTGATAGATAGAAATGTATAAAATATTTTTAAAAACCATACAGACACTCATAATTATTCTTATCAGTAGGAAAATAATAAATAATATTATTGCTTGTCGAGGGTAAGCAACTATACTATGTGTTTGACCATGCATAATATAATTACTATATATTATATGTATTATTTCATAAAAAACTAATTTTACCTGTAGTACTACCAACAATTCCTGTATTCTGATCTACAGCCTCAAGAAATTGACCAATAACTAAAGGCACACTTTGAATTCTTTTTACTTCTTCTTGAGCATGTAAATACTCCTTTTTGAGATTTCTCTGCTCATCTTTAATATAGGATTCTTGTACTTCTAAAAATTCAAGTTGTCTTTGAAGTTTCTAAAAACAAAATGGAAATACATAAGTACACCTTACAACTCGTTACACATCAAGAAATATTAAAACTTACAAACTATTCATGCCTGTAAAAGAGCAATAATTTATCATTCAAAATATGTCGATTACATAAAGTCAACTTTTGATGTAATCCAACTACATGTTAATTCGATAAATGAAACAAAAGTAATCTTTTTGTACCTTATATTTGGTATACATGTCATCAATATCTGAATCTTCATGCATTCCTACATGTAATGTAACCGGTTTTGTATCGACTACTCCGACTTCGTCCTATTTGAAACAAAATATTTAAACATTAATTGTCCAGTTTTCTACATGAGTCTACAATTCAAACTACATAAAAAGACGAAGAGGCAATCATATTTTATGTAATAATTTGTATTGCTAACTACTACTACTACACAGTGTAGTCTAACAATAGCATTTACATTATTTTACTATTGACCAAATTTACAGAAGAGTAGTTTTAGCATTGTAAGATGACAATAAAAAAAAAACAAAAATACAAGTCTACTTACAACGACAGGTGTAGGTCCCAGAACTTCTTCCATTTTTTCTTATTTTTATTATAAATATGTGTACTTGATATTTAGATGTATACACTGAATCTAAATTAAAAATTATTATTATGACTATAACTATATAAAATAATTTCCAAACCTTAAATGTCAATCAAAACTTTGGAAAAACACAGTTTCTTGAATGCGGTCAATGATTTGCAAAAAATTTGAACGGTGCCGCGGATAAGAAGAATAAATGTATGGACGTACATACATATGTGTTCCAATGTATTCATTAAAACAGATTTTCATTTTATAAGATCAAAGATAATTAAAAATTAAAACCCAGTCGAACTACATATAACGCCGTTAAACAATCCAATGTTCTTCGTGTTTAAAATTATACGAATTTTCAATTCATAAGTGCAACATGAGTATAAACTGCATAAAATACTGAGCAGGTTTGTTTCAATTTACTTGTACGGGATTTCAGTCATAAAATGATTCAATTGTCTTTCACTTTGTTTCCGAGTGGAGATTCTACGTTTCACGCCAATAGAACATGATCTTTGACCAAATCTTTGAGATTGCATATTATAGATGAACACTGTAAGCATATCACGTTTAAATTCCGATATAAAACATCGAAATCCAAGTGACCGACAATACTAAAACACTGACACGTCTAAAGGCCAATATTACCAAAAACTTTGACGAAAAAATGTCCATGTGTACATGTAAATTTTAGTAATTACCTATTACAAAACCCCGGTTAATTTCCTGCATATAATTATCTTGCATTTCAAAGCGTACTTGTGCTATAGTTTCTAGTATGCATACAAGAGTAGCTACAGGTAATTTTGATTGCGAGTATTATGCAAATGAGATAGTCAAACGACACGTGAGATCCATATAACAAGTACGTAATCGGGGGTTTACTGTATCAAGTAAAAGGAAGTATACATTTGTGTAAACAATTTTTTTTTCTTCGTAAGTGATAACCAAGTTAAAATACTAGTAATTATTCATAAGTAATCTTTTTTTAGTTTCTACAAAAGTAAGTAATAAGTAAATAAAAGTGAGTGACAGGTGACAATGAAGTAAAGTTCGATTGTCGGAAGCTATACACATTAAGCAAGTCAAATCGCGTTTCTGAGAACACTGGACAAAATAAATGATTTATGATTTTTTGTAATGGGATGTAGAATGTAGAACACTGAACATTGACTGGAAGACGCCAAATTTCATTGACAAGTGTACAATATGCACGTAGTATATATGTATACTGTTTACATTGTAAATTGTAAGTACAACTGTCTGACGAGAAATCATTCCATTATTTGTTTTGTATGCGTGTTGTACATTTTTTCTATGTGTGTAGTGTGTAGTGTGTACCATGTGTATCTCAATACGAAATCAATGATAGCATTTTCTTAGTACTCAAATGTGACTAATTAAATTTTCAATATTTTCTGCATTTACAAAATACTTTGTACAGCCTTTTTCTTCAATATGATGCGTTTTATTCTCTCATCTCTATTAATTACAAGTATCTACGCACAACGCACCGAATCATTAAATTTTTGCTGTTTTGGAAATTTTATGCATTACATGTAATCAAGGGGATACAACTATAGCATATATTCTAAATTCTACGTAAGTAGTAAACGTTTTATTTTTGAGAGGTTCATTCAATAACTAATGTGCAACAGGCATAAACATTCCTACAGCATGGATCAATTTGATATACTTGTACGAACTTATACAAAATCCCATCTTGTTTTTCTTGGTGTACGATTGTATGATGTACAAGTTGTACAGTACAACGATACGATATTTTGAATACGAAAAATGGAAATCCCCAAAATCAGACATAGCACGTTGATTGTTGATGTTTACCTACAGTAATATTATATCTAAACTTTAACCGCTTTCTTGCTCATCACACGTCACACACTCAGACTATACAAATATTTTGTTTCTAGATACTAGACACAAAATTTTAGATTCTAGATTCTAGATGCTACACAAATTAAGCAATGGAATTCAATTCATATTTATGTATGTATGACGTGTGGCATGTAACATGATGATGTACATACATGCATACAATGTGCAATGTGCACATCGCATACGTCACCGAATAAAAATCATATGAAATGGATGAATGTTTTTTTTTGTTTACTTTAAACAGAAAAATCTGCTACACACTACATCAATGCATCGTACTTGTTTATAAATTCGGCACATGCTGGACTACAAAAAATAAAAAATAATATGTATTCTACAATTCTACATTGCATATGACATATGACGCATGTATTATGTATGTATACCAGCATCTACGTTTCTTTTACCTACTTAGGTATCTAAGAATTTTTTTGTCTTGTGTGCACGAGGCCCACCATGTACTAGACTAGTATAACGTACAGCTCTACAGTTGAACTTCTACCAATACAAATAATGAGTTGGAGATTGAAAGCCATACACTGTAAGCTGTCCATAATTCATGGTATACAGTTGATAATACAATACTACAGTACACCATTCATCTAACACCTCAAGCTATTATGTAGCAATCAAAAAGATCAAAAAGATCATCAAATCATTTGTGCAATATATCTGCAAAAGCTTAGATCTCATAAATCAGACATAAAAACAAAGTACGTACGATGTGAATGATGATACTTGCAGTAATAACTGATTTTTACAGTATGTGCAAAAATGATTGCGTCGGTTAGAGGTTAGTGATAAAATATTAAATATTAAACAATAAAAATTAAAAAAAAAATATAGCTAATAGCAAAAAAATACGTATAACTGATTTTATATAGGGAGTTGTAAACAACTGGACAAAACACTCTGTAATCCAGGTTCAAAATTTTTAGATTCTAGATTCTAGATTCTGCAGATGAATGAATTAAGTACGTAGAACCAGAAATTAATAGTGTTTGAAACTAGAAAAAACCATTTAATTTTTGTTTTACTTATGGGGAAAACTGGGGATTTTTTTTTGAAGTATTATTGAGTGATTGCTGTCATAATCAATAGTCAATAATTATCACTAATAGTGACTCACCATTCACCATACGTGACACTCAAATATTCAAAATTCAAACATGAGTATTACATTTGTATTTGAAAGTGAAAATGGGGCATTGTCAATTATCAGCTTTCATTCATAATTCAGAAGTATTTATTTTGTACACACGACACTACACTGAACTCGATACTCGATACTCACAATGAGAGTAAAAATAGTCAGTGTACATTGTACATTGTACTTACATGCAACAAACGATAAGATTTGTCCTAATTGCTAATACTTAGTATTTTCATGTGTACAAATACTGCGTGTTGTCCATTGTCCATTGTACTTCTATGGAATATTGAACCCTTTTGATGAATGAATCTCCTTCTTCTGCTTCTCCTCTTCTTCGGAATGCATCAGGATAATAATCGATTTGTGGAAGGTCAACAGTAGAAAGCAGAAGGGTTTACGTCAGAGTACTAGTGGAAATAAAAAATACAATGTATTGGTAGTTGATTGTTAATGATTTCGTAAAAACTGGAAACAGTATCAGCTTTTTGTTTCCTTCTTCCACTCACCACTCACGTCATACACAAACTACATAATATCCACAAATCAAAACATCAGGAATCAGGAGTTTAAAGCGTATTGAGCAATTTACACACAACAAAGTACAAACTAAGTACAAACTGGTCCAATGGAATGGGGAAAGTGTAGCTATGTACAAAAACATGCAAATGGTAAGTAGCACGTCATACTCATAACTCATTACGTGACGTGATTAGTGAAAATGAAGTGACCATCGTTAATTAAAAGCCTTGGGTTTTCATGAATTGAGATTCAAATACGCTCCAACTCCTGAACAGAAAACTTGACATTCTCCATCTACATCTACACAACTACAAAATCCAGGTTCCTTTCTGTTTCAAGTTTCAAGTTTATTTATTATAAAATAATTGTCATTGTCTACTGTTCACTGTTCACTGGCACTGTCAACTGTCAACCGTTTAAGTTGAGTTAACACACAACAAAAATGACAAACCATCGGCAAGTGTCTTTGCTGCCTCCTCCTCAGGAGACATCAGTGAAATATCCAAAAATTGTCCAAAAGGATGAACAAAAATCCTCCTTCACTTCAGATTCTGTAGAGAATCCTGATTTGGGAATCCCTGGATTTTTCAATGGAAAATCTGTTTTTATCACTGGTGCAACTGGATATGTGGGAAGTGCAATTGTGGAGAAAATATTGAGGAGTTGTCCCGGTGTCAAACAAATTTTTGTCCTGGTTCGTCCAAAACGAGGATGTGAAGTTCAAAGTCGATTGGATAATTTACTCAATTCTCCCGTAAGATTTCTAATTAATAAGACTTGTCCTATAAGTAAACATATATTTGTTTGTTCGAGAATAATTTGAATTTCGTTGAAGTCTTTGAGACTGTTTACATTTGTTTATTATCTTTTTACATAGAGGGTTCAATGTAGTTCTATTACAATATTTCATACGTCTAGAAATGGAAATTGGTTATCCAAAATCCAAAATAAGAGCATCAAGTTCTAAAAGCTGTAATTATTTTCGTTCTCTTCTTTTGATTTCAGTTGTTTGACAGACTCCGATCCGAGACGCCTTCTCCCTTATCCAAAACGATCGCCATTCCGGGTGACATAGAACAACCAGGACTTGGTCTAAGTTCAACGGATGTTCATCTTCTCTCCAGTCAAGTCTCCATCGTCATTCACTCGGCAGCTACGGTGAAATTTGAAGAGCCACTCAAACTTGCCATGAGAATAAATGTAGAAGGCACAAAGAGTATTTTGGAACTAGCCAAAAACATGAAAAACCTTGAATCTCTTGTTCACATCTCAACGGCCTATTCAAACTGTGAGCGTTCAGAGATTAAAGAGATATATTATCCCATTGATAGTGATCCAAATGACTTACTTCAAATGATTAAAAATATGTCTGATGATCTCGCAAATTTTATCACACCAAAGTAAGAAAAAAGTTTTACAAAAATTAGACAGTAGCTTTTAAAATCAAAAATCAAAAAGTAATAGAAATCGTTATTTATGCATGAGAAAAAAGAAAAAAGTAATCATGATCAAAATATAAAACATTGTTTATTATTTATGTATTTTCAGAATTCTTGGGAACAAACCAAATACGTACACTTTCACAAAACATTTGGCTGAGAAATTAGTCGTGAATTTTACACAAGAACATAATTTACCAGTCAGCATCGTCCGACCTGCTATCGGTATAATATATAATATATTACAGATAAATTACTATCAATCAGAAATATTATCAATTATCAGCCATTTTAAATTTTTATCAGCATAAAATACACAAAAAATAGGAAATAATCGTAAACTTTTGTTTAAATATAGTGACCGCCGCACATCTCGAGCCATTTCCAGGTTGGGTAGACAACCTAAATGCTCTTTCGGGATTTTTTGTTGCCAACAATTCGGGTTTCCTCCGATCCGTCGTTTTCCAAGCTGAGAATCGTGGGGATCTGATCCCATTGGATCATGTTGTAAATGCTACCATTTCCGCCGCATGGGCCACAGCCACATCAAAATCAAAATCACAACACAACATGACTCAAATACCAAGAATTTATAATCTTAGTTCTGGAGTTGAAAATCCAATTCGGTGGTCAACCATTAGAGAATACGGGACAGATGCTGCATGGAAATACCCATTCCAAATGATGAGTTGGTACCCTGATAGATTGAGTGGCATGACCAGCAGTACAACACTCCACAATTTTTATGACTTGTTCCTCCATAAACTTCCCGCTAAAATTGCAGACTTTCGACTTGAACTGAAAGGGAAGCCCACCAAATTTTTGAAAATTTATGGCCGAATGGCTGCAGCTATGAAAACTGTTACTTTTTTCGCACTCAATGACTGGAGTTTCTACACAGACAATACAAGAGATCTCCTTCTCAATCAAATGAGTGCAGAGGATCAACACAACTTTAATTTTGATATTAAACAGATCCAATGGAAAAAATACATAGAAAATTATGCCCTGGGTCTCAGACGATACACACTTAAAGAAGATGACAGTAGTCTTGAGATGTCTAGGAAAAAAATTCAAAAGTGAGTACACAAACAACAAATATTAAATATTACAATGCATTTTACATTTATTTCTTATTTTGCAGTTTTTTAGTTTGTATGCCGTCATATTTCTAATAATTAATGAAAATTCTCCTGTTTTTTTTATATTTTTAGGCTGTACATTATGCATCGTGGACTTCAAGTTTTGTTTAGTTGTCTTCTCCTCCTATTTGTCAGCTTCCTCATTACGCATCTTTTCAACTTGTGACTCTGAAAATCCATGTAGATTATTAATGTACATCGTAATATTGTAACATAGAAATAATGTTTTTTGTATCTATTGTCTGTTGAACACAAGTATTTAGTATCAATGGATCAATTTGTAATTACTTATAAAATACACGTCGACCGTCAACTGGTATTGGTAAAGAATAATCAGTGTACATTTGCTGGAGATAATATTATGAACCTATGTATAAGTAATAAGTTAACCGCTTGTACTTTTTGCATATTCCTAAATCATAATTATTCAGAACAGATGCTTAATTATTACGTATGAGTTGTAATAATATGATATGAACTGTAATATTAGATATTAATAATAACTACTGATTATTACTATAAACATTGAAAATGTACAAGCTGAATAACCCGTTACCTCTCTCGCATTTGTTGTTTTTCCCCTGCACATATTTTCTATTGTCTCCGTTGACTTTGTCTGTCAAAGTGATCGGTGATTGACTATGAAGAATATTCAGCTGTGATTATTTATTGTTTACTAGCAAATGATGAGAACAAATGAGCAATAAAAATTGTATTTTTTCTCCAGACTCCAAAATCAGTAAAAAAATATTATTCCTTTTGCATCCTTTATCGTTATTCTTTATTTCAAATGAAAACGAGGCACAACACACAATGCAATACACACACATAGTCAGTCATCAATTTGTATTTTGTATAATCAATTAAAAAAATCTATGCAGTATAAGTAAAGATAAAATTTATGCAACATGAAAAGTAACACACAAGCTACATTTAAAGTAGCTAAGAAATCGTACACACCGAATACTATAATAATATAATATATGTGCAAAACTTTGCAATGAAACCAAAGACAACTTTTTCGTAAACTGCATTATAATACCCCTGGGGTTACTACTTGGTCATTTACTATACACACACAGAACAGTGTACATGAAACATAATGTAAATGCCTCAATATTCCTCAACCTTCAAATAGTGTCTCTCACCTTTTTTTTATCATTGCTTACGCACTTCATCGAATGATTACCAATAGATCGAAGACACGGATAAACACATTAAATATAAAGATAATTGCGGCCGCCCTTTCAATGTTGTAAAAATTGCCGACCCGAATAGGAATGGGCACTAGCGCTCGAGCTCTCGTCCTGAGTTCTTTGGATAAAGAGACCTGCTTCATTATTTAAAAAACAACAACAAATGTTTCATTAAAGAAATAACAAGGGTTATAATATGTAATACATTATATTCATAGAATTTGCTGTAATTCAATATAGCTGTAAGTTTGTGAATGAACCTGTCTTGAAGCTTTATCTACTTTCAATATAAAGTCCATTTTCAACTTTTCTGACTCTGAAAAAACTTTGAAAGCATCTTTAAACCCAATAGCAAATGCAAAGATGGATGCACCTTCAATCAAGCCGTAAAATCCAACCAAATGTGGATTTTCTCCACGCTCAATCATTTTAATGGAGAACGTAAACAAGAGAGTACAGCACATGAAGCATAAATCTTTGAAACTGCATAATTTCCATGCGAATCCAGAATTAAAACTTTGAACCAGTAGCTGAGTTCCTTTTGCTTCCTTGTAGATGAGATACACAGTCTCATAATCCGAATCCAACTCCAGCTTGCACATGCTAAGTCTGAAGAAAACAAGAAAAGTGACAAATTTTTTAAATGTATTTTTATTTGTAGTATCCGATTGTTATAAAAATTTAGAGTAGAAAAATAAGAAAAAAAAACGATACCTGTGACGAATTTGTTGTATTTTGAAAAGCGCATTTTGCAAAAATACGAGGATGATAATCGGGGTCAAAACATTGCCGGCCAGAAAACATGTGGTAGCAATCTCAAGGAGAAACATGATCCAGAGGAGTGGATTTCTTAGAAAATCTTCCCTTTTCCTTATAAAAACAGACACAGTGAAATTATTACAGGTCGGGTCATAAATATAGACGCCGGTGTATCCAAGTATAACGATGGACCAAACACAAGGGAGGCAAATTATAAAGAGTTCCACTATTGGTCGTTTTTTCTGCTCTTTAAAGTATTTAATTACAGCTTGTACAAAGAAAATGAACGTTTTAATTTTCCGTAGGAGAATGGGTTGCCTAAGGACTCTCAGTTCATCTTCACTTACGAAGGAATTTGTTTGTTCTGCCTCTTTTTTCTCAACCTCGCATTTTAGAGCATTGAAAACTCCTTCAATCAGATCCGGAAAAAATACAAAGGATAAAATAGCCCAAGACCACAAAGACAGCAGCAGCATGAGGACAACAATGTGCAGAGAGAGATGTGCATAATCGAAATAGTCCTCTGGATATTTAAAAACTTGATAAAGTCGGAAAATGTTAAATCCAATAAGTCCTGTTCCAATTACAAAAAAGAATATCCATCGTCTCCATTCCTTTTTACATCCCTTTGGCAGGACTTTAAAAGTTCCTTCTTCTACATGGACTTTTATGGGGAGAAAGTTGAAATTGGCACAAACACGGAGCAAATTTAAATTTCCTCTTAAATCAGCTACCGTCAACATGATGATGGAAAATTTGTGGTGCTATTTATGTACTCGCAGATTTCTCCTTCACAATTATGCTTCTTCTTCACTTCACACTCGATAGATTTTTTATTTGAATATATCACACAGCATACATCAATAAATACATATGGATTCACTTGCGGTTATTTAATACTGATCATAGCAATGTGAACTTCTACTCAATACTCGATACAAGTTTAGATTTTAAAGCACGAGTGCAACTTCTATCCTCTGCTCACCAACAACAACAGATCCTTACACAAAACAAACAGCAGTGATGTGTGGATTTATTTCAATATATAATCGATTGCTGATTACATGACCCTGTAATCATTATATTACAAGCACTGCCAAACAGTTAATATTAATTTCAAAGTTGAGGAAGTCGACTGACTGTTGGCATTCACAACAACCCCAAGTTGTCACCAACTCTGAGCTCACTACTGCCAAACTGTTCATATTGATTTCCCAAAGGAGGAAGTAAACTCAATTTTGGCATTCACAATAAAAAATAAAAACGAGTCGTCAACAAGTCCACACTTACTATTCACTTACTATTTGGGCTAGTCGGAACGTTGAGCTGAACCAACTAGAAAAACAATATCAATGACACACTGTTTTGACCGTAAATCCGGACATAAAATTTCAAACTTTCCAGGCTTTACAAATTTTTGGTGAATTTTGGGAATTTGAGTAAAGCAAAACTTAATGTGCTCATTTCCTGTTATATTTTGAAAGGTCTATAAAATTCTGATGATCCGCTTACGAAACAAACTCACAGAATCACAAAAATGAGAGAAAGTAGAAACCACTCACACTCATTCACTTTCATTCCCCTTTCATGTCAGTTAGATGTACTTATTTCTACTCCATAATGAAATCCGTATCCGATGGCCTCAGAATCTGTGTAATGCTATCTTTAATCACCACTGTTCAGGCTAAGAGAAATGATTTGCTTTCTGTGCTGTAGCAGAAACGTTTTGTCTTTGAATTTGTATTTGTTTGCATTGGTAAATAATAAAACTATGAATTGAAAGAGATCCAAAAGTCACAAAGTGAGAGAGTGGATTAAAAGGTAAATGTCATGTCTAAGATACAAGAAGAAGCGTTGAGAAAGGAGTTGAATCGTAACTACTCGTATTTCGTGCGTTGATGTTCGTGTCACAGAGAACGTAGGGAAATATTATAAAAAGACTGACAATTGTGTAAAAATACTCGGCCAACATTTTAAATTATTCAATGCCAACAAAACTCCGTAAGTAGATGATTACCCGGTATTTTTCTCCACCAAAAATCATAAACATACTTAAATACACAGGGCATTTACACAACGTATTTTACATTCAAGCTTCATGTGTCCATAAAAATATGAAATTACAGTAAATTATATACTCAAACTGATATTGTAATATTTTGTAGGCATGACGTTGAAAAAGGCGTTTGGCTATTACTGAATTTGGTGCTATTTAGCTCGATAAAATTGAGTGAAGAAAAAAGCGACCCACAATCCGCAGATTGCGGTTTGAAGTAATTAAAACGTCAATTTTAATAAAGTGAGTTTATGGAGCAACCTTATCCCAAATCTTAATTTATTAAGGACTGACGATGAGAATAATGTGATGAAATTGGACAAATCAGAGGTAAAAATTAAAAATGAATATCTAATGTATCGTGTCTCGACAGCGAAAAATGTATCATTATTCGTAATTCGTGTACTGAAGTTTCAGCTGCATTTTTAAAATGTCGTTTTATATATTGTATTGTCTTATTATTCCAAATTCTGAGTAAAGTTAAAATCAAATTGGCAATATCGAGTAAAATGTAAATGCGTAGTGTGATAAATGGTAGGTAATCGTGCAAAAAAATAATTTTGTATTGGTTTGAATGAAATGTTTTAATTTTGAGTGTAGGATAGAAAAATTATTAGTAAAGATGTTCTTGATACTGAATATTTTGCTGCTCACATTGGAAAAGATGTTAATGTACATTCACAGAAAGTAAGAGTAGTAACAGCTTTTTTATCCACTTTCCGCACACAGGTTTTCACGGATTTTCGAAGGAC
>JAQGBH010002156.1:0-26277 GCA_034698265.1 Sminthurinus aureus | reverse complement strand
TGTCTATAACTGTGGGCGTATAGAAAATATGTAATGGAAAAGCAATGAAACTGTTACATAAATCAATTGACTTGAATATTTAATCCTGAAATCCATACATACATATGAATATGGGCTTTGAGCCTTCCGTTTGATTTATAATTTGTACCATATAACATTTGTACAAAATGAAGGAGAGAAAATTCATTAGGAAAAAATCCATGTACAATTTAGTCGGTCATTTAGTTGCTTTTGATACGAGTTGATGTGCTGTGATATGAGTTGTTGCCTGGAGGAGAAAGAGACGCAAGCAAGCAAATTTTCACTGACAACTGAAAACAGAAAGTGGAAGATAGTTGAGCTGATGACTGCTGACTGCTGACTATCCGTTCAGAATCTCTCTGCACGACACTCTTTAGCCCTCACTATTTAGTCATTACAAGCTTCATTTGGAATTTGGAATTTGTATTATTATTATCACTATTGTCATTATCATTGTTCTGAGTGAAAGATGAAGAGATAGAGACGGAAAAAAAAGGATGGCAGTGGTGATGATGAGTGTGGAAATGATTTTAAATTTTGCAGCTATACAGTCATTGTATTTTGTATCATGTATATTCTGTTCTGTTCTGTTCCACTGTCTACCGTCTACTGCCTACTGCCCAGTGTCTCATGTTATACATATAAATATAGAATCTGGACAATTAGCCGTAAGCATAAATGAGGCAATTATTAGTTTTTTTTGTCCATCTATTCTTTCATCTTTCATCTTTTAAATTCTAAATTCTAAATTGAGCTGAGCTGAGCTGAGATACACAAAACACAGAATACAGAATACAGACATGGAGAATTTATGTAGAGAGAGAAGCTTCTATTCCAATCCCAGATCCAACACATCTTTGTCCCTCTCTCCTTCTGTATTATCTTGTATAGTCCCTGATTGATTCTAAATTCTGAATTCGAAATTCTAATCCAATGAGAAGATTATATGCGTAATATGTAATACATACAAAATACATATAACATATTATTCTCTGTAAAAGTGTGTAAATGTACATGGTTTTATGTACGGGGTAAAATGCTATTATTCAAAAGTTTCAAAACTCGGGAGTGAGACAATAAGAGCTCATTAATAAGCTTTCAAGAAACAATCAGTCTTTCGGTAGAGGAAAACCAAGATCGTGAGCTAGAGCGAAAAGGGAAGAGGAAAGAAGAGAACATGTACAATGTACATTGATGTGGATGTGGATTGAAGAAAGAAAAACATATTTCAGTGTAATGAATGAGAGTCGATTAAGGCTCCTGAAATGGACCAGGCAAAAGCTCAGCTCAACTCAGTACAACATAACAAAACACAAGACAAGACAACGCAGTACTGCAGTAGTCTAAGCAAAAAGGCTTTACTTTGTTGTCTTGTGTTTTTTTCCTACACTCTTCTCTTCTCTTTTCTACTCCTCATGGCGCCTGTATGATTAGCTGAAAAGCTTTAGATATAAACACACTAGAAACTAGACACTAGAATCTAAAATCTAGAGTCTAGAATATTACGCATTTATGTGTACATATTCCTCGTAGTCTATTTACTATCCACTATTTAATACAATATTATTAGATTACACTTCAACTTGCTTCTTCCTCCTTTAATATTGAAGATTGAAGATTGGAGATGGTCAAAAGATGGGTTACACATGTATATTACATATTATATTGAACATAGATATAGATTAAGTATTGCTTTTCACCTTGCATTTTCTCTCCCTCGTTTCTGTTCAATATCCGCTCATTTTTGGTTTTTGGTTCTCTCGAGATTCGAGGCAAAGGAAAAATGATTTCTCACTTTCAATAATAATTACTGTACATTACATACATGTGTAATGCATACTTACATTTTTATACATCATTCATTAGTCGTTACTCGTATAAATACAAATACATCTCACTGCATGTACATTGTACATAATATGAAATGGCTAATGGCAAAATAAGAGGGAACGGAAAGAAAAGCAAGACGATGGACGACGGACAGTCACTGATGATGTTGATGTTGATGCATGTATCATGTATATGTTAAGATGGTGTTTGTAACTGGTTGGTCCTACAGTCATCTATTTAATAGTATTCTAATATTCCATGTAATGGCAACAGCAACAGAATGGCATTGGCAATGGCGTATACGTTACCAGATTATGATTATGAAGAAGAAAAAGAAGCAGAAGCATAAGAGAAGGCGGAGGAATGACCCGTGTTTTTATTGTATATTGTATATTGTACACTGTGCTGTATTTTATCTCCCATTACACATTGCACATTACACGCCATCATATATTGTACAATAATATATAATCTTACATATTATTATGACTATTGTAAGACCACATTGATATAACATATTCAACAGGATTTTATATCACTATATATTGCGTCTCTTATATTGAGATTTGAGTATTGAGAATTGAGCATTATGCAGTGAGCAGTGGCGTCATTAGTACGAGATACAAGAGGTTTGTATAATACTTTGTGGATATATATTAACTACGTATTTTATTCTTTATCTTTTATCTCTCACCCTGATCATCGTCAGTCGTCAGCTCAAGGCATAGAAATACATAGACAGTGCCGTGTAAAGTGTAAACACTAAATACTCTCACATATCCTCAGGTTCCGAGTCTCCTCATTCCTCAAATGCATCACATGTCCATATGCTGGAGAGATGAGATGATGTGAAAAATCAGAATCAGAATGTATTTTATGTCATTATAATGACCATAGGAAAGTTTAAAAGATGCACCATGTGAAATGTACAGCTTGAAACTTGGAGCTTAGAGCTTGGCATTGAATATTTAAATGCATACAGTACAATCATCTTAAACGACGAATGAAGAATGACAAATGATAAACAATAAACATGGAACATGGAACTCCATTTCAGCAAAAATTCATTCCAAATTCAAACTTGTTGCATTCACAAGAATATTATGAATTACGGAATGTTTATACTTTATGCACTTTGTATATCATAGATCATAGATCATAGATTATAGTGCTTACTTTATAACTGTAAAAGTTTATACAATTAATAATCAAATCATTTTTTTTATTATTTTTTATCTTTTAGATGTAAATGTTTTGAAGGCTGGACCGACGGACCGGATAAAAACCGAAAATGTTCTCATCGATTCGTCCCATGTGAGCCGAATCTTTGTCTCAACGGCGGAACGTGTAAAGTGACGGGAAATCTGAGTTACGAATGCTCCTGTCCAACAGGTAAAGAAAAATAATCAAAGTTCAATAATTTATGTAGATAGTAGATAATATTAGGACATGTAATGAAAATCCTCAAACATCAAAAGGCTAGTCTTTTGAATATTTGAATCCAACAACAAACAACATCAGTAGCAACAAAATGCATAAAAACAATAAATGAACAAGATGATTCATCTCTTCTGTTTCATACACTATTCACTATTCACTATTGACGATTGATACCTTGTTGAAAAATCAAATCTCATTTTTTCAAGTTCAAATGAGAATTTAGCTGATCTCTGATGATGAGAAAGATGAAGATGAAGAACAAGGTGTAAAATACATAAATATTATTATTGTATATTGTAATACACAGTCAACATATGTACAACTCATTGGACGAAGGAAGGAGGCAAGGGTGTAAAATAATAATAATAATATATGATGAGGAGTGCAATATATGTACAATGTACAAGATAAAAAAACCAGGAGTTGGGATAAATAATAAATGCATTTATAATCCTGATGCATATTGATGGACCAAGTTATAAATGATTTGTTTGCCGTAATATTATTGCTATTACAAGTTACAAGTGTTAAGATTTGAATTTTGAATAGAATGACTACATATGGACTGGAAGTTGAAGTAGAGGTTGAAATTGAAGTTGTAGAGAGTCAGTAGTCAATAAGAAGTAATATTAGGAGAAGACAGGAGACCTTGAACGTGGAAATAGATGGATACATCCACAATCCACAGACTGCAGAAAGTAATACAGAGAGAAAGGCTTTTGTTCACAGCGCTCACGGCTAGATTGATGGGTTCGAAAGACTATTCAAAAGAGAGAGAGAGACAGAGAGAGAGAGAGATGATAGGGAATCCAGAATGGAATTTGAATTTGAATTCAAATTCAAAGGTCTATCATCATCAAGAAGACGAAGAGGAATAGAAAATCGAAATAGGAAAAAACTGAGAAAGAAGCTGCGGAGACGCACGTATTTACTATATTTACTATAATATAGTGTGTTATGAGTTGAGACTTGAGACTCCTTCTTTATTTGGCATGAGGCAGGAGACGAAGACGAGAGCCAAAGAAAGGAGCATGGAAAGAAATACAGAGTACAGAGAGTGAGAAGGGATATTGCTGATGTCATTTGATATTCTATCGACATGCATATAACAGAAGCCTTTACAATTTACAACAGAGAACAACACACATCAGAATGTAGAATGTCTATACTACTGGATTCTGTATGCTGTACTGATAGCTCATGACTGGTGTCTGTGATGTGATGTGAGCAATTCAGAATTGAGAATCGAGACGAGCTTTCTCGATCGTCTTATATAATAATAATATTGTATATTGTGCCACAGCTTTGGCTCTGGCTCTGAGCGTCTCATGTCTAATGACGACAAAGAATCTCTTTTGGAAGAAAAGAGTTCCAGTCTCGTCTCGATTCTCTCGAGTCTCTAGTCTGTCATATGGGTGAAATCTTTACAAGTCCCTTGAATCTTGAATGTATAATCTTGTCTCCTACAATCATAAAATAATATCTTGTAAAATAATATCTTCTTCATTCCATTCTTCAGTTACTCAAAACTCAAAATATTTCACATGATATAATACATATCAGCTAAATAGAAAGTTTAAAAGCATTTAGGAGATACGGAGTATTGAATTTATTGTAATTAATCCGAATACAGATTTTGTAAGGCTTCTGGATTCTCGAAGCCATAATAATAATAATAATAATAATAATATAATAATGATATCATATCATCAAGCTCTAAGCTGTACATTGTATAAGTAATTACCGATTTATTAAATTTAGAAAGGAATCCATCACTAATTATTATAAAACTAATTCAGTACATTTAAAGTTTAAATGTACTGTTGCATTTTTTCCGGTTGAGATACAGAAGACTAAAAATAAAATAGACCGAACTGGTATTCCGGCTGACGGAATACTTGTGTTTATTTTTTAAAACACGTGGAAAAAAACTTTGAAAGAATCCCGAGTCATGAAATTTCTCGCCATTGACAGACATCAAACAAGAGAAAATAGACAAATATGTCTTTATACTAATTATAAAATCTACATCTAAAATGTACAACTCATTCATTTCTCACACAAATATTTCAGTCCAGCTGATTACATCAAGCGTCAACCGTCAATGGATATAATAGGAAAATGTGATGATAAAGGAATCAAGGAAAAGGGAAAAGGAGCCAACTGTTGACTGATGACGTCTGATGTCTAATGTTGTTTTTCTCTTGTCCGACTGCAAAAAGATGATGGTGATGGTGCTGAAGATGAGATTGTAAATAGATTGTGCTGTGAGTTGTGAGCATATCGGAAATATGTACAAAGTACATGGTGTGTTTGCCCCGTCGCGTCCACTGTCCACTGGATATTAGATAGATGCACATTGCAACTGAATACATAATGACTGTCTTTATAAATGATGTAAATTATAAATGTACCAAATACCAAGTGCTAACACCATACATGTAGATACGATACAATATAGGAGGTACAAGATATTTCTGGTCTCTCATCCTGAACTAAAAACCATGGCATGGATGTTACATCCTTTAGAAAGAGAGACTTACAGTTTTCTTCTCTACTTTTCAACCCAGTACATAGTCCATAGATAAATGTACAGAGCACAGAATACAGAAGCACTTGTAACTTGGACTTTTGTATACTCAAAGAAAGGAATTTTCACTCGGTTTGATGATGAGCTAACGATGCAAATGTAAAAGATGAGTGAACAATCATCTATTGTAAAATGGGCTTTCAGGGAAAACTAATTCGATGGTGAATGATAAACTGATAAACATGTCGGTCTCGACTTTTCATAACACCAACATCTAGTATACATTGTACATATGTTATGTATTATGTAACACAATATGAATGATATAAAACGCTACAACTTCCAAACAACTTTTATTATTATCACAGATCATCATGTAGTGTTGTATGTAAATGTTGAAATTTAAAACATGTCAGCAAATAATAAGAGAAACAGACTACGAAAAAGGAAAAGAAATATCTGTAACAAATAACAAACCATTTATGTATCTAGATTGCTCAATTTGATCTCTTTAGAACTTTTTCGTCCCATTTTTTCCCTGTAAACTTTATAAATAAGTTTCAAAGGGAATGAAAAAATAAAAGTTTTTGATTCTGGAGCATCAACATTGTATTTCATTGTATTCTTTAGAGAGTGAAAGGTTTTGTATTTTGTTTTGTACTCTGTCTAGAGTCTCGAGTATAGATTAAACTATGAGCTTGCAATTAGTTTTGATTTCTAATGGCACCGCGTTTTTCTTAGTATTCGAATTTTACTCTTCTAAAACACGGATTAAATAGCTCCAAAAATGGTGTAAGATTGAAAACATCATCATTTATCAGGATGAGAAATAAAAATTCAGTATAGAATATAGCAAAACCACTCAATGATTTTACAAATCGATGATTTGATTCTAATTTAAAAAATGCAATTTAAAATTTACAATTTACAATATATCATGTCCATTATATAAAATTCAGTGAGGGACAAGAGTTGGTGATGAGAGCTGGATTTTACGATCAGACTTAAATCACTGATACTTTAAACTTTAAACCTTCCCTTGCTTTCAACTTTCAGTACTTGCGTCTTGCGTCTTGAGACTACTTTTCGTAAATCCAGCAAACAAGTAAGAAGCAAATACAAAAAAAAAACAACAAAAAGAAAGACGGACACAGACAAAATATTAAGGTTCTCTTTTCTTTTATCAAGAGAAAAAACTATAAAGTATAATGGACAATGGGTAGTTAGATACATAGACAGATAGAACATAGAACGTAGAACTCACTATCAAGAAGAGAAAAAAAACTAGGTATTTTTCTTACTCATTCGACGAACGTGGCACATTATACATTATAACATTTAGCCGCACGTAATGAAGGACAATAATAATATTGTGAAAAGTACTGACTGCAACTTCTCCTCCTTGCATGCTATCTCCTATCTCCTTCTTTATAACAAAAGTCAAGTATTTTTATATAATACCTGTAGCTGTATACATCATACATATTATGATATGTAATATGCAATATGATATGATACGGAAAAAAATAGAATTCACGAGAAAATACCTACTACCTAGCTAACACAATCACCTATATTATACATAATACATTGTTTTTTATATTGTATTATATATTATACAGACTCACATGATCTGTGCACTTGTTACGATACTACTTGGTTTGGTTTGGTTTGATAGTTGCACCTGCAACTTTTTCTCTCCTTGTTCTGGAACTTGTACTTGCTTATTTACTTGCAACAAGCTTATAATGTACTCAGCGTTCAATCCTCACTCACAGACACAGACAAAACTTGTGACGACTTTTTAGTTTTTTTAGAGCCAACTGAATAAAATAAAAGAAAAGGAATCTTTGTTTTACGACCAGGCCGAGACTTTCCATCAAGTTCAAAAATCTTGATTGTTAAAAGATATTTCGTCGAAAGTCGAAACCTCTTCACTCTTCACTCTCTTCCCTCTCCATTTCATTTGGTATTTTGTATGTTGAATGTTAAGGGCAAGTTCAGGCAGTCAGACCACATAATGTCTTACATCTTGTGTCTTTTGTGTGTATTCTGTGGAAATGAAAAGAGAAAAGAGTGGAGAATGGAGAATAATATATATACATTTTGTTCAAGTTCCAATATTTAGAGTTTAGAGATTAGAGATGCTGAGCTTCTGGTTTCTGGTCAAAATGTAAAAATGTATATTACACATGTGAGAGAAAGGAGAAACAAAAACATGAGAACAGAAGCTCTCAACTCTCAAGTCTTACAGACAAAACACGTTCGTATTGTATATTGTTCATAGTTCATACTGTGATTGTGTAAGCATGCACATTTCATACTTGTAATGTTGAATTATGATTGATATGCAAATTCTTCATCATTCTACATTCTACACATCACATTTTTACAAGGTTCATATATCAAAGTAGTTTTGAAACATGAACAATGCAAAAGAGAGAGAGAGAACAAAAAAAACGGAAATTTAAAGTTTCCAGTGTTGACGGACTAGTTCGTTAGTTTAGTTAACTGCTGTTCTGGATATTGGATTTTCGAGTCGCGTGTAAGACATTTATATAAAATTATTTTATATATATTTTATATAAATTGGAATGAACAAAGTTCAAGTTTGAAAGTTGCATGAATATTAAACGAGTCTCGAGTCTGGAGTCTCGAGTCACTATATCATTGCAGAATGCAGTCAAATGTGAATTCAAATTGCATCCGAATAAAAAGAACAATGTATTCTTTCAACTAATTTGTGTGTAGAATAGAGAGGAATTCACATGGTCACATTTAACTAGCTACTAGTTACCCAATACATTGTAGAAAATCACAAGAGTCTGGAGTCTAGAGCCAACATTCATACCTACAAATTAGGATTAAAGAATAAGGAATTACGAGATGACTGATTATAGTTTGCAATGTAGAATGTAAAATGTAGTAGTGTGAATTTTGAATGAATATTATTTACAAAAGGAGTAAACATACATGCACTAATGTTGGAGAAATAATGTGGATTCCATGCTCATTCTATATTTGCATGATTCCAAAAAAAACAAAATTGAACGTTGAACAAAGAATGATTTGATATGGGAGTCGCGTGAGGATGAGACTAAATCCATGTTCTCATCTAATCTACTCTACTCTAATTCTAATCATTCTCCGATTCATGTTTCATGTAACTATGAAATCACACAGTGAGTACGTAGAAAAGAATGAAAGACACCTCGGAGGACTTCATGTAGGTTTTTATACAATGTACAAAGAAAAAACATACAAGAAAAGAAGAAGCCGGGGTCATCTGCCAACTGCCAAGACCCAGAGAAAGAGAGAGAGAGAGAAAGCAAGATGTGTAATCAAATCATAATGACAATGCATATGTACATCTTCTCTGCGTATACGAACACAGGTGTGAAATAAAAATGGATCTGTTTTCATTATCGTGACATGACACGATGACCGTAACTCTCTGAGCAATTACCTGGAGAGAGAAAATTAAAAAAAAAATACAGTACAGTAGACGGTAGAGAAATACACTTATACACACGTTCGTTAAACCTAAGAAATGATGTATGTTGAAAAGTACATCATACTTAATACTTAATACATAATACATAAGCATTTCAATAATGTAAACTTGGTACTTGATATTCTGTATCAAAAAATGGCCATGCTTTAAATGTCCAACTTATTTGATATAACACGGTACATACTGCACATGGTAGTAGTGTAATATGGAGTATGAAGAACGGGTACCCGTACCTATTCCACAAAGGCTAATCGTAGCTAATAGTAAAATAGTATTTTTTGGAGGTTGATCCAGAAATTCGTCGAGCGTACTTCCCGTTTATTTGATAAAAGACAGTACATAGTACATATGTAGATTGTAGATGCCTACTGCCTACACATCACATGTACATTGAGAAAGAGAGAGAAAGAGAGAGAGAGAGAGAGGCTTGACTTGTCTTTTTACTCCTTGAGAATTTTCCCATAGTTTGACTCACCACAACACAAAACAACACTCGTTCGTTAAGGAAGGAAGGAACAGGTAAAAACGAAAGACGAACATGTATAATGTATAATATTATGTGATATAATACATACATGTAAAATCCTTCCATTTCTATTCTCTTTTTATATATATGAGAATGAGAAGAAGGAGTAAAATCAAGTGAAAGAAAAGGTAGGGAGCCAGTAAAGTAGCCCAAATAGACAGGTGAAGTTTGTCATGTATAATGTACAATATATACAAAGTAATCGTACATAATATTACATATTTATACTGTGTACTGTATAATATTGTAACACAAAGTAGCAAAGAGCTATCTGGAAAGAAATCCTTAAAGACAAATGTTTTTACATACATAAGTACCAATGTATTGTTATAAAATATAAAATGCATATAAATGCGTTATCGGTACAATGTATAATATTATGTAAATGCATTGCATGTTTGCCATCTCTCTTCTTATCAGTGATGAGGATGATGGTGATGATTATGACGTGTCTCAAAGTCTCCGAGGTTTTCTTGTCCCGACTCTGTATGATTACGCATAGTAGTACACACGAATCGAAAGGCTTCTTCTGTGTGTTTTCTGTTATACATATGTACATAAGGAAACTTGGTATGTATGATGCATTAAAAATATTACAAAATATTACTATTATTATTACTAGTATTATCATTATGCATCCACGTACACGTAAAAGTAAAATTATGATTGCTCTGTTTCATTTTCTGTCTCCACTCTTTTCTTTTCTTTCCCTCTCTCTGTCTCTTGTTTTTTTTCTCTTCAACTTCAACTGACGATGAGTGTCTTCTGGAACTTCTCACGCTTCTCTAGACTTGAGACTCTAGAGTTTAGACTGTAGACTCTAGATTCTAGATTCAAGACTCACTTGATTAATCTTGAATAAATGTGAATTCGGCAAAAATGAGAGGAATGGAAAAACATGTTCATTATGCATCGTTGACAACTAGGATTTTCACTCTGAATGTTATACAGCTTAAAAGTCGTATCACCATCGTCAAGAAATTTTATGCGTTTGACTTTGGCTTTTGAATTTTGTGTGAGTACATATTTATTATAATTTTTATAATGAGACTGAATAGTTTTTCTTACCTTTCGGTGTTTGAATTCCTCCTATATCCTATATATGCTCAAGAATCTCTGTTAATTCATTAAGGTATAAAAAGTGAGAGATATGAGTCTTCTGCAGGTCAGGATCAACTTTTTAACTTGATCACTTAACTTTTTCACTATTCACTTTACACACACACACACATGAACACGTAATATTTTAATGCACAAGTATTATAATATATTACTCACTGGCTCTCATCTCATCTTTTGTTGCACTTGTTATATTATATTGTTGCTGTTGTTGATCTCGTCTTGATTCTTTTGATTCTTGATCTTCAGAGAGAAGAAATGGACAGAATGAAATGAAAGACTAGATCTTTTTGTATCATTTTATTTATTAGCTTTTAAATTATTTTTTTTTATTACCTTTGACTGGGAATAAAATGTAAAATGTAAAAGACCAAGTTCACGATAAAGTCGGAAGATACAAAACCTTACTAAATTTTTCTTAATTCACGTAATTTTATTATCGTTATCTAAATACCTGTACAAACGTAATATTATTATGTTCAAACTTGTGAAAAACATGACAGGAAACAAGTTTTGTAACAACATTATCTAAATTGTTCTTTTTTTCTTTTTGTCACCGTCTTTCAGGATTTCACGGAAAGCACTGCCAGGTAAATACTAAACACACTAAACACAATATTAAATATTAAGCATATTTAACTATATTTTTCTCGTTTCAACTTGCTATAAGCTATAAAATCCAAAATTAAACTGTCAATTTTAAATTTTCAAGGAAAATCATGATGACTGCGACAAAAACCATTGTGAAAATGGCGCGACATGCATCGATGGAATAGGTACGAAATTCAAAATTTCAAAAAACTTTTCAGAATTTTTCATTTTTGAAGTGGATGGTATTTCTCACTAATTACTAATTACTAATTGTTTCAAATAATAATAAGTGCAATTAATTTTTTTACCAGGATCGTATACTTGCAAATGCCGAGAAGGTTTTACAGGCACCTACTGTCAAATTGTAAGTTTATTTTCAGTTGTCTTTTTTGAAATAATAATCTTTGTAACAAAAACTGTTCAAGTACATACATACTTTTCATCCTGAATTAGATAACTTTAGTAATCATTTTTTATCATTTTAATTAAAGGATGTGGATGAATGTTCAATCCGTCCCAACGTATGCAAAAATGGTGGTACTTGTACAAATACTTTTGGAGGATACAATTGCATTTGTGTAAATGGATGGACCGGTGCAAATTGTCAAACAAATTTTGATGATTGTGCTGTCAAAGTTAATATCGGATGTCCACGTGGTAAGATGTCAATATCATTATTATTATATCCACGTTTTTACCGACTTTTAACCATTATTATAGCCGATCATTTCATAACACACATACATCATCAACGTTTTTAATCTTTAGGTGACAATTGCTCAAATTCTGGAGATGATTACATCGTCTCATCCCCTTGTCTTAATGGTGCAACTTGTCATGATCGAGTTGGATCCTTCTTTTGTCAATGTCCACCTGGTAAGTTTTTCCTTTTCCTTTGGTTTCATAAAATTTAAGAACTGAAAAGAATCTTTTACTAAGATTTGCTACCATTAAAATATTTGCAGGTAAAACTGGACTTTTATGCCATTTGAACGATGCTTGTACATCAAATCCATGTCATGAGGGTGCAATATGTGAAACCAGTCCTATTGATGGCTCTTATGTTTGTTCCTGCCCACCTGGATTCACTAATCCAGACTGGTATGAAGAATTTTTTAAATTATTATTACAGTTTAGTATTATGTGCCAACTACATATTAAACACATATTATATTCATTAAAAACAAACCACAGAGTAACATTTAATGCTTACAAAAGTTCGAATAATAATAATATGCCGTCATATTTTTGCATTTATTTCTATTACAGTAAAGTGGATGTGGACGAATGTGCTGAAGGTAAATACAACAATCTCTTTGTTTTCTTTTAATTTTTCTTCAAAAAAATTGTTGTTCAAATATTATTAAGTTGCTGAACTATGCTCAATAAGAAAATTTGTGCTATTTTTTATCAACAACATTTTCAGCATTATTAAAATATTATCCAAAAAGATACAAAATAAATAAATATACATATGTACACATATTATACATTCATACCCTGGTCATTCTTTCATTTCTGTTGGTTATGAATTACGATGCCTAAACATAAATTTTAAATTTGGACAGGATCACCGTGTGAACACAATGGGATATGTGTGAATACGCCAGGTATGTTACTCGTTTTTTACTGTGATTACCTACTACATACTAGTACTTACTACTGCTATTATACTCACCCTTCCTTTCTCATCTTTCGCTATTCATTAATTACATAATATTATTATATTATACACTCAAGTAGTAGTATAATTTTACCTTTATCTAAATATCCTCTTCCTTTGGAGTGCATCATTTGAAAACATAATATGCAAAAAATATATAATACATGATGTATCTTCAATCTTCAAGCATACAAGTATTATATCATGTGTTTTCTTTTTTTTCTACAGGATCTTACAAGTGTAAGTGTCAGGCTGGCTTCACTGGAGCGAGATGTGAAGGTGAGTAAAATGTTTAATGTAACGTGTATAGATAGACAGTGTGTGAAGTGGTTTGAATTAGGATATTGTCATTATTGAAAACATTATTATTATTATTACTATTACTATCCATCTATTATTGAACAGATCATTTCATACTACAGGTATAATTTTCATTCTACATAACTCACAAGAGAGATTGTTAACCTGTGAAAGAAAAGTTATTTAAATTTTTTCACCTCTACTCATCATCCTTAAACTTGAGACTTGAGAAAATGGATAAATGTAAATGTGTCTAAGAATGTGATATTTTACAGCTTAATCATATGTATATTATGTATATGAAATTATCTATATTGTATTTTGTATGCTCTTTGCATACCCATCTATACATGGATAGTGCATAGATAGATGATAAATTTATTTTTATTGCCAACTGGTCGTGACCAACGCAGTCATATAGATTCTATTTTATTTTATTACTGTGTAAAATATTGCATTGAATATTTTTTTATATATAAAGGAGTCTTCGTTATTATATAATACATCTGTCGTCTTACAACTTGCAATCCTCTTTTCTCAATTCTCAATACTTCAATACTCAATAGTAGAGAGGCTGAGATGGAATAATAATAATAATTTTTATGACTCTTTACTTTTTAGACCATTTTTAAAAATGTGTATTCTATATTATTTATTAGAATATTCCAAATTTTCATATTTGGTTTTGTTTAAACTATTAGTACAACAATAATAGTATTATTTTCATGTTATTATTTGCAGTTGATGAGAACGAATGCCTCTCAAATCCTTGCTTACATGAGGGCACGTGTTTGGATGAACGTGGTGGATATCGTTGCCTTTGTATGCCTGGTAAGTCACCTTTTTATTTAATTACTAGATTTTAAGTTTTAAATAAGCATAATATATCTCATAGATCAGAGTTCATATCACAAAATCGTAACTTGATGTTAAAGTCTCCATTTTATAATCATATTCCACATTCCATAATATTAAATATCATGTATCTTAAAGATTATAAATTATAAATGATTTTTAGTTGAAAATGAGCCGATGATGTATTTTTCTTGTTCCATAATAATATGTAAGATAAAAACCTGAATGAAATGGAATTAAAGTATCTTTCAATATTCATTCAGGTGTGATATACATGCAAGATGCAATTGCAAAGTGATGTATACTGTATACTGTATACTATATATTGTATACAGTATACACGTAGTTAGATTACGAATAGATACGATAGCTGCATAATGCAGAATGCATAGACCATAGACTGAAGACTGTGATGAATGATGATAGTGTAGCAAGATAGACATTGTAAATTATCCAAATCCAATAGAATACCAAAGACCAAAGACAAAGAATCTCCGAGTCCCTTCTTCTTTATTCGATACTTTTATACATACTATGTCTATAGATTTCATATTACTTAAATTTACGTAGTAGTAACGGTGACTACGAGAGACAAACAAATCTCCTGTCTCTGTCTTCATATAGATTTTTCATTTGCTTCTTCTGTTTCATCGTCGACGTTGTTGTCTTCTTCGTTTTTGTCGTCTATTCCAACTACATTGTCGTGTATGTAATATATAGGAGGTAGAAAACATCTACTTTTGTCTCATGGTAAAAGACAGAAACAGAAAAACAGTATAGAGCGTAGAGCACATTGTTTTAAAAAGTTTGTAGCGAACACAGTAGAAGAGAAAGAGAGATGACTTCTAAGAGAGCCGCGAGTCAGCCGGACTCTGGGTTTGGTTCTCTGTCTCTGTCTCGGTCTTCGTCTCTGGTACTGTGCACTGTGTTTTTACTCTGAACGGCATTGGCTTCACCCTCAGCTGAAGCAACAGCATGCGTCCGCATACACACATTGTTCCTTTCATTAGTGTATTACACTCGGCTTATGTAATATATAACACATGTAACATGTAGTACTGTGAAGTCTCTAATGTGCTGTAGAATTCACTTGTTGCTGCCCATATTTAAACTAAAATGCTTGGCATGACGTGTATTTTGTATACACTTGTCTACCGAGTCTACAGTTTGTAGCGTGTAGCTTATGAGAAATCATCTTCAAACTGGGCAGACATATTCTCACATTATTTTAGATACTGCATCTTCTATCTTCTTCTGTACGATATTCTGTATTTACTATTTACTATTTACATGGAGAAAACGGACAATGCATGTATAAAAAAGTAGATAGTACATACTACATACCTATGATATATTTGGTTCACTCCCTATCTTCTTCCTATTCACATCCAAAATCCAAAAGACATGCATAGGTATAAATAAATATGTAGACATAAGGTGAAAGATATAAGGTGGAAATGAAATAAGAAATGTGGGATGATGGTGCCATTCTCTAAAGAGATAGAAAAAGTAGTAGTAGGAGAAGAAGAAGAGTCACAACTTTTATACTTGAAAAGCTTGCTTACAACTTACGACACAAGCAAGTATATTGTATATTGTATATTCTTTTTATTTTTATTTTTTTCTACTTCTCCTACTTCTTCACCCGTTCGCCTGTCCGTTCGTCCGTCGTTCCTCTCTGTTCTCTGTTTGTACTGCTAATGTATTTTACTCACAAACCACAAAGCGACGACCATGTACATCATGAGTGCGGCTTGAATCTTGAAAGTTGAAAGCAATGAGCAATGAGTTTTGACTGTGTGTATGGTGTTTGGTGCTTGGCGTTTGGTGTTTGGCTCATTCTTCTTCTTATAGGAGAAAATACAAACCAAAGCAAAGAAAACCAAACGAAAATGTGGTCCATTCGTAATTCGTAGTATGTAGGACGGAGGATGAAGTACGTCGACGTACTTATCACATGTGTGTTTCAGTTTTCAATGTATTACCCATCTCTCCTCTTGTGTAATAAACCGAGGAAAAAAGATGACGATGGCTTCAGCCTTGAAGAGATTCTCGCTTGTACACCGTACATTTTGTGGTGATTGTTGATGGTTGATGGTATGTTGCATGTACATCTGAACAGAGTACAGAGTAGTAGCATTGTGACTTCTGCTAACTATCCTCACCAAAAACAAGAAACAGGAGAGTGAACGTTCAACTCTTCTTTTTGCTGTACACGAGATACATAAAGTAAAAGTACAAAAAAAATACATGTCATTTGATTTCATTCAAAGTTTAGAAGGAGGAATTATATTAACGATTAACGCGGATAGCAAATTCAAAAGGGTGAAAGATAAAAGAGAACCAGTGGTCAATTTTCAATTTAAATTTAAAAAATGAAAGAAAATCCGTATGACAGTTTTCCAGAATCAAGAATCAGGGAATTATTATTATTTTTTATACATTATACAATATTAAATATTATGTAGGTAATATGACAAAGACAAAAGAATTTCTTGACTCTGACTCCAGAATCCAGACTCCAAGACTCTAAACTCTAAACTCTAGATTCTACTGGCACTTTATTATTGTAAAAGAGATGTGAGATGGATACATATGACGATGATGAATTGGTTCTTGACTCAAGTATTGTTCAGTGTACGATGAGAAGTTGGAGTATCTTGTTCAAGTTACAGGAGGAGAAAGAGCAAGAAGGGAAGAAAGAAAGAAAAAGAGTGGATAGTACTTGTGTGACTGTGTGGGCATATAAATGACTTTTGTGTGCACAAGATGAAGATAAAGATGAAGATGAAGTTGGAAGTATGAAGTAGAGAAACAGAACTCAAGGTTGGTATGTCAAGTGCACATGCATCAGACATCTATGTATATAGGGACAGACATTATGTATTATGTATTGTACATCTACATTATATTACTTTGAATGACTATTCTTCCCAAATGGGCAAATGTGAATTTTTCTTGAGGCTTTCTTCTACTTCTAATTCTACATGTACTTCAGTCTCCAGCCGTTTGTCGTTTGCTGTTAGTTTTTAAATTCAATGTAGAGTTCTAGAATTCAAACAGTTTGAACCTCAACTCACGCCAGTGGAACTCTTTATATTTTTTATATTTTGATGGTGAACGAAAATGAAAGTATAGATAGATGATACGTAGCAGGTTGTTCAGTGAACAATGTATAAGCAATATTATTCTACTTATCATAAGATGAATATTTGGTATTGAATATTTGATTTTGACTGGAGAGTAAAGCACCTCCAAAGTACACAAAAGTGCACAGACGCTGCATGAATTTTCCCAATAGTATTATTATTATTATATCAAGTATTGTATCGAGTATGGAGTACGTGTAAATGACAAGGCATTCCTTCCTTCTTCTTCTTCTTCTTCTTCTTGATTCTCCGATGAAGTGAAATGAAACATATATCTATCTTGTCGTGTCTCCGTCGGATCTCAGGACATTCCATGGACATAGACATCTCTGTATTTTGTACTTGTATCTGACTCTCCATTCATCCAACTTCGTGGTGGTAGCTAGAATATCATATAAATAAATACTCACGTTCCCAGCTCCAAGCTCCAAGTGGGTAGCAAAAAGCTAAAATTCAAAACTTGTAGATTCTAGATTGTAGATATTTGACCAATGTATTCAGTATTCAAGATTCAAGTTGTGAGGATTGAGGACATATTGAAAAGTTTTTAGGTAAAGTAAATATGTCTACTTTTGGGTACGAAACATTGATAATATTATACGAAAGAAGGGGCCAAGAAAGAGGGACATCAGCAAGATTCAAGAAAGTTTTTGAGTGCGTAAACTCTGAGAGAGGATTGAAAATAGAAAGAAGAGACCTTTTTCATACTTGATACTATGTGTAATAACTTATCTATCTGTAAATAGTAAGTAAAAGTGAGTTTCCTCCTGACTCTAGATTCTAGATTCTAGACTCTAAACTCCGGACTCTGGAGAAGTGGATAAATGCCTTTTTCCCATCAGTTCCATCCATCCATCCATTCTTAAAATTTTATCGTTCCCTCCACATTACACACTGCATTATACTTTATACTTTATGCTTCATTCTATGTGTAGTATGTATCTTGGCTTGAGAATTTTCCCAGATATTTTTCTCCCTTTGTTATAACTTTTGTGTCCTGTGTGGAACAGTATAAAGAAAAAAGTTTTTAATACCAGCGTTTCCCTGGACATCACTTTATCCATTTTGGAGGTCTTGAGTCTTAGTCAAAGACTGACTACGATCTGGAATCTCAAATCCTGAGTTTTGAGTCTCGAGTCTCGAGCCTTGAGTATTGTCGATTTTCCCGTGCTTTATTACATAATATTCTTTATTTATATGGGCAATGTATTTGAAATGTATGCCACCCTCAAAAATTATTGTTGTGTGTGCTTTTATTTTCACTCCTTGTCCAGCATGGTGTCTTTCTTTACAAGGCGAATTGCATCTTTTATTTTTTTTTCTGTATTCATTATTTTTCTCGAGTCTCGACATTTTCTCATTGTTCATAGATTTTAGATCATAGAGTAGAGAGTATGAACAATGAACATGGAACATGGACATGGAGTATCCACAAAAGTACTTGTTACCCCATAAAAAGACGGTTATTTTTCAAGAAATCTAGTTCACATGATATAAAAATAGATGAGACTCTTTCATACATGATCATTTGGTTGTTTAAACATTAAACAGTACTAAATACTAAATAATAGATCCGTGAGTATGAAAGATTACATTTAAAATTTGAAATCACATCAAGTTTGACTAACGAAGTGGGATGAGGGATGAATGAAAGAGAATGAGAAAATTTCCTTGGAATTTTGACTGCTGAATAGCAAAAAAACAAAACAAAAATGTAGGCATATCTATACACCAAATACCAAATACCACAACCACCTTCAAAATACAAACTACAACATTCAAGTTGAGTTAAAGAGGACAGGATATGAAACATGAAAAAGAATAAAAGGCTTTTATTAACGACAGCATAAAGTATAAAGTACATACATGTAACAACGAAACGGGGAATTAGGAAGAGAAAGACAATGAGTCGTCTCTTTTATTTTATGGACAGTGAAAGAAATGAAGAAAAGAGCAAAATATTAAATAAAACAAGTAACAGGGAACAAGCATGTAGACTGCAGACGGAGAGAGAGATGGAATATACCTATAGCTATATTCACGATACACGAGAAGTGATGAGAGACGAGGATGAAAATGTAATGTAATGTGGTAAACGTTTAAATAATCCACCACAGCTACACAACATCCAAGTAACAACAACAACAGTATGGATCCTTTGACTTTGACTTTCGCCTCCATGTTTTTTCGTGTCTCGAATTTTACATCCACGTTTACGTAATGCACCGATCGTGATTAGTGATTTTTTTATTCTTCTGTTCTCCTAGTTTGTAGTTCGTAAAACAAGCCGTGTACACTGTACAGCGGACACAGATATTATTATTATTATTAGAGTTCTTTTGTTACTCATCCTCTTGTGCTTTTGAATTTTGAATGTTTTATACACAGTTTTAGTTGCCATTAGTGTACATTACCATATCATTGAATTAGACCAACTCGTGAATTATCCGCCCGTTTATGGAAATTAAATGTGTAGAAAATAGAAAATACATAAACATATTTAGAAACAAACTTCTCTTTATACTTTATATGTTAACCATTATCATCACCAGTCTCTACTTTTGTCTTTTGTCTCGACTCAAGCTCTTCCATCTTCCACGTTTGACTATTTGTATTTATACTGTACATTGTACAAGTGCTTGGTGCTTAGCTTAGGATATCTAAGTCTTCAATATGATCCTTTGTGCAGTGTACATTGTACACAGAATTCGGGTCAGGAGCACTAGTTGACCCCTAACTTTGAACTAGCTACAAGTTCATGCTCATGCAGCACTAGACACTAGGCACTAGACCAAAAGAATGAGATTAATAATAATAATAAGAACAGGAGAGGAAAAGGATTGAGGACAGAGGAGAAGGGGAACATTTAAATTGTCAAATAAAAAAGAGCAGAAACAATATGATGCATGATGCATGAGCTGTCGCAAGTCACATTGGGTATTACGAGTAAAGCAGTAGTAAATAGATGAGCTTCACAGTAAAAAATGCTACATGTTACAATTATTATTATTTTGTATTGTCCCGATTTTTTGAACTTGACATTCGAACTTTGAACACTGAACGTTGAATGTGAAGTGGTACTATACTACACTATACATGGTAGATCCTTCAACTCGCAACTCTCATCTCTAATCCGTATTTAGGATTTCAGATGGAGGCGATGGTGAAAGTATGCATAATGTATTATGTGTGTATATTGTATATACATCTGATTCTGATGTGATGTCATAGGATAGGGTCTTTAAATTTAATTGGGATTTCCATTTTCCAGCAGGTAGAACACTTAAACTTGTATTTTTTATTTTCTCGTTGCTGCTATTTTGCTGCTGATGTGATATGAAGACTGTTTTTTTTCTATTCTCTATGTAAGTGCATATGTAGATGTATGTGTAGTGTATATCTAGTGTAACGAAAAGCAATTCGACAAGGATTTTGTTTTAAACTCAGTTGACTCTTTTCACTCTTCAACCCTTTACCCCCTTCTCCTCACCATCAAAATCCTCAATGCTCATTCCTGATTTGAAATACACTGTGAATACTTTTTTTATTTTTACGTATGTATCAAGTATAGAGTATAGTGTACAGGATCAAAATTCATCTTGTTCTCGTTCCACTAAAGATTAAAGATGAGTGAAGTAACTACAAATACAGTTTGTGTAATGTGTGGATGAATGAATGAGTTTCAGAAGGAATCACAATATCACAATACACAATATGTAGGCATAATGTATAAGGGACAAGCGAGAAGTCTCTACTCTCTACAGTCTCAAGTCTCAAGATTCATGAAAAAATCTCAAATTAATCCGACCAACCAACCAATGCTGAATGCTGAAATTGAGCAGAATATGTGATAAGAAAGTGAAAATACAAATTTACGACTTAGGACTTTGTAATGGGATTTATTTAGTTCGGTAGACCATTTAAATACATTTACGTTACGTGTAAGATCTAAAATGTAAAATGTAAATGTAAGCGTAGTTTTATTTTTTCTTAAAGTTTCAAGTCAAGTCGATATTTATGGTGTTTCCTTTTTCTTCAATCTGGCTCTCGACTTGACTTGACTTGGCTGTCGGAGAATGTCATATCCGTATTACACTCACACTTGTTGATTGTTGATCTTGGACGTGCCATGACCATTTTGTCACATAGTGACAAATTTTTTCATTCTCCAACTTCTAAAATCTAAATCCAATCCGATCAGGCAGGCGGAACATGGTATACTTTTTACACAATTCACATTACAGAGATACACTTGACTCTGAATTTAACTGGTACTATTATGTATTACATTAAATGAATAGTCAGGAGTGAGGACTGAGGAATTCCCATTCCAACTTCCAACACTTGGTAATATACGTATAATAAAGATTACAAACAAGAGGAACACGACGATGCTGTACTTTGTACATTGTACATGTTGGTCATTTTTTTTTAACTCAAACATGTTTGTCTCCATGAAAATTGTCCAAGTCTCGTGTTTTTCTCCTGTTCTCCGTATACTTTGTACATACATAATTTCCTGTGGATTCTAGTATGAACTCGTGAATAAAAAACAACATTGAGCATTGGGTCACTTTATATACCAGGAGATTAATCGTCCATTATTTGTACTAGTACCATTACCATCATTATTATTGTTATTTGAAGAAGGAGGGTAGGGAAAAAAGTAGGAAAGGCATGTTAGCCTTGTTCAGGGCACGTACATTTTACATTTGTGTTTATATTTATATTTATATGTTTGTACAAGAGGACTCTTCTCTTGTATTACCTGTACTCGATGCTCTATGCTCTATACTCTTTTCATGTTTTATATGAAACGTAATGTCACTAAGAAAATATTATAATCCGCACAATCTTCAAGAGTTTGGACTTTTTTCCATCTCTCGGTTCTTACGCTTGTTACTGCTGCTTCTTATTGTTGGTGTTAGATATTTTCAAGATTCAAGCTCTAAGAAGAAGACGATCAGATAAGATGTTTGATGGGGGTACTGGTACTGGTGCTGGTGCTTGTGATGGTGTAATGCCTGGGCGTGACATGCAATGCATGCTGGTTTTATAGCATTAAAAATATACGGATAAATTATTTGTACTAGTGCATTTTGTGTTTGTTTGAATTCAGATTCAAGTTTTTCGTCCTCATCCTCGTACTCAACATCAAAATCCAAATCTTTTCAATTGCTGAATCCTCCAGCCTAGAGTCTCGAGTTTTCTACATAGTTTTGACGTTTGAGGCATATACAATGTACAGTGTGCATACAGAGGCGTACCTAGGTCATAGTTGAATGCAAATTTGAATAAAATACCGCTGAAAGTTCTCATATTATTATTACATGTTTTACATGGATCTTTAAATATTTTTGAGTTTTGTTCTACCCCGAAAAAGTACGTGCGTCAATTCAAGAGGGAAGAGGGAGCAGCACTTGTCTTGTGTATGTGTGTTTCGTGGTTCGTGTAGTGAGGGTGGTAAAGATTTTCTAGTTTTCTACAGAGGTGGTTCTTCTTCAAACGTCTTGAAGTTTTGATGCTTGAACACGGAACTCGTACATTGTCGAGAGAAAAAACTACACATGATATGGAAAATATTATATTATATTTTATATCGTGTTATGCTACGTGTTTACTTTGGGGGAAAGATTGAGGATCTAGAATCTAGGAAAAGAAAAAAAATTCTTGACTGAACTTGAATTCTGTTTTCTGTTCCTGTATTTGGTATGTAGTAAGTAGTAAATAAATAGATGGTTATTTGGGTGTGTGTAATATGTAATATTGAGGCATGTGTGTGTTTTGTGTTTATATATCTGTATCTTATCCCATATTCTATAATTCTATTGTACACTATATGATTGAGAATTGAGACGATGACACGTCTTGTCTTTTCATTCAACACGACGATGATAAAATAAACGCATCAAGTGGCACGTTTGTACCATCTCATCTCCCATCTCAAATCTCCAATCTCCACCTTTATCTTATTTTCTTATTTTATCCTCTGTCTTCCAAAATATTATTATATTATTACAATAATATAATAATTTTTATGTGTATATGTCTGAAAATGTGATGTTTGGTGATGATAATGAGACAAACAAAATAAACGGACAATTTTTTACGGACGAGAAAAAGGAAGATGTACAAATTACATAATATAAAAATATCAAAGATGATAAACAATAAACACAAGTCACAAGTGCATGGTAATTTGTAGCAGGTCTACTCCTTTGGTTTGCCTCTTTTATCTCATTTTCTTGATCATCCTTTTTCTGATGACATAAAAATAAGCAAGTTAAGTCAAGTTAAGTGATGAGAGGAATAGACAAAAAAAGCTTTTTTTCTCCTGTTCATGTATAATATACAATACATATGGATACGAATTTTTCAAAGATCACTTTTTGATCATGAAACATGACGATGGTTTTGGTGCAAGGGATTTGTAGTTTGTAGTTTAGACCCATAGAAAATATCTAGAGTTTGGAGTCTTGAGCTTTGAGCAGAGGTTTTAGTGTGTACGTCGTATGTGAAATGATGAAAGTCATGCATATTTTATCTGTGCCGTGTCATATCGTTTTTCTGGCTATTTTAACTCTGTTTTGTGGCCGTTCACCTGAAACTCTCATCATGACGTCCTCTTGTCTCCTGTCTTTACATTTTAGATTCCATGTTCCTTGTCTCTTGTCTCAGGTTTAAACTGTGCAAAATGCAAAATACATCATATTGTCTAGTGTATCGAGTATGGAGTATAGATGACATCATTTTATGCATTAGTTATTAGTATTCTTCCCAAAAACCAACTGAATGTGATGGAGAGTTACAACAGTCAGAGACAGAAAGATGAGTCTCCTCATAAAAATTCCAATCATTATCTTTATTCATATGCAAGATCCATAATCCATAATGTAATGAAATTTGACAATGCCATTTCTTCGTGTCTTTTAAACAGGGAGCATCGAGTACTGAGAATTGAGCATTGAGAATTGAAATATGCAGATCTATAAAATGCACATAAAATTATAGGATTCATCAATTGGAAAATGTAGAAAAAAATAAAAAGACGTGTATCATTCATTATTTTCATTATTTCATTATTTATCAGCATAGTGTACAGTGTATATTGTATATCGTATAGCGACTGAAAGTTTGATGAGAAGAAAGTTACCGGAAAACAGTATTTTCCTTTTCTATCCCTTTTTTCCCAGCAGGACTCTAAAGGAATCTTGATTGAAAGAAATGGAATGGCTTTGTTTTTGTCATGTCTTGTATTTGGATTTGTATTTGTTTGGATTTTATGATACAATTACAATCATTACAGGGTTCTGGTTCTAGTTCTCAGTTCTGATGTTTCAAGTCTCAAGATTTGGCAGTTGTTTTTGCATTTGGAGCAAAAAAACAGAAAGAAATCCTTTTGGTTTTATTTTTTCCGATTAGCCTGTGTAAATGTTGCTAAAGAGTTTGAATTCTGAAGGAAACCAGAACTTATGGTATAAGTACTCGCAGGTGAATTATCACGGTGCATAATACAAAATACACATGTGTGTAGTGTGTACTTTCCACTTAGTACTTAATACTTATCCATCTGGTGTGCAGAACATTCCGTCCTCCTTTGTTTCAACCATTTCTCAAAGCTCAAAGATACTTGTTTTTCTATAAAAATGAAAAGGGTGGATAAAATATGTATGTATATAGTGTATGTGTACACATACGATATGTATGGACTATGGACTATGGACATGTAATGTCAAGGTGTAGTAGTTAAATTGGTGTTTATGGAAAAGGTAGATTTTTTTACTTTCTTGCTGTTGTTCTGTTTCTTCTTCTGGTGCTGATGCTTTCATGCCTCTTGGAATTCACGTCTGTGTCCTGTGTACACGATTCAACTCAGCATCAGTAGTAACAAGTAACAACTGTACACTTTACATACTACATACTACGTACAGCATCATACATGCATGAACTTCCTTTTTGACTCTGACTCTGACTTTGACGATTTTGCAATGGTGCGTGAGACGCCTTTTTCAAGTTTTTGACTATTTCTCTTCCTCTCCAATTTTTTACACATCCACAATACACAATACACATACAAAACAGAGATATACACATGTGTTGAGTGTTGACGATGAGGACAAATCCTAAAGAATCCAAGAATCCAAATCACACGTAACTTTTTCAAGATTTCAAGACTACCTGTTCTCTGTTTGGTGGTGTTGGTGTTCTTTTATACAGAATACACAGACAAGCAAAGTCATGGAGGAAAAAAACTCTAAAATGAACTCCTAAAACTCGTACCTCGTACACGCATGTTGTTAGTTTTACGTAATTATTTAATACCAGAAAAACGATTTACTGCATCATACATCATACATGCTCTTGTCTCTCGTCTTCACATCCTCCATCCTACACTCTAGACAAAGTTCAAGTAGGAAACCATTCTCAGTTGTGCATAAAAGTTTAATATAAATTCAACTGTATGCTGAATCTTGAATCCTTCATTTGTTTATCAGTGAAAAGCGTAAATATTAGTAACAGTGGATCCAATAAAAATGTCAGCTGTATAGAGTATACAGCTTACAGTACTTATTTTGTTTTTTTTTTAAAAAAACTAGACTATAAAGTATTAGTGGTGAGAGAATGCTAGCTACAGATCTGATTTAAATATCATGAATTATGATATATGTCAGACTCCGAATGAAATTAAGCACCCCATTTCACGTGATTTCCAAATTAACTCTTGATTGTTTTTTATCA
>JAQGBH010002155.1:0-26283 GCA_034698265.1 Sminthurinus aureus | reverse complement strand
TACAGTAAAAGGAACGATATGAGAGGGTAAGACTTCAACTTTTCAAAGAAGTTGGTATTTTGGCAGACTCTACTCTAGACTCTCCAGACTCCAGTCTCCCTCCTCTCCACTCCTTTTATTTCACATTTAGCTCTATCTATGTGTGTGCTCTTGAATTTCACAAGGTTATTAAACATTGTGAACCACACATGTGTACAGAACTATTACTTTTGTGTGTCCAGTCCATTTTGGTCTTTGACTTTGAATTTAAATTCAACTTTGACTTTGACTCCATGTATAATGCATAATGCACAATGTACAATGAACAGAGTAAATAGTATGAAAGGATCAGTAAAGAGTAAAGGCAACTTTACACATTTCACATTTCCCATTTCTGTTCCTCTAACATCTAAAGGCGTACTTGGTACTTTGGTACTTGAATATTATACATTTTGTTTAGATTGCTTTGCTTTGCTTTGGCGGATGGACCTTGTGAATTTTGACAAGTCAGAAACAGATTTCCAAGAAAATGAAATGTGAAGCATAAAACTGTATTACACATGAGAAATATTGTAGGAAAATAGCTATTTTTCCCAATAAGGGCATGAATTCAATTTTAAATTGAACACTATATGTTTCAGTACAGCCTCTTACAGTTATTACACTTTATCATGCAAAAATATTTTTCATACTTATGTAAATACATTTAAAATTTTATGTGGAATCTACATGCATTTGGATGTGTGCTGTTGTACTTATGGATTTTGGATTGAAAATAAAGGAATAGGGTTAGACTGGTTCATGTTGAATGTCGATGTCGATGTCGATTTGGATATGGTAAGGATGTGTTCAATATTGTACAAAGTACAAAGGCGAGTGAATGAACTGGCTAAAGAGTGAAGAGTAAAAGTATATATAGCATAGCATACAGGATTCAATGTACGACGGTCCGACTGACTTGAAACTGTCTGCAGTCTGCTCTGTACAGAAAAGGCAGTGTGAGTGTAGAGCATAGAGCATGGAGTGTGTGTTTTATACTGTACAGTACAAAGTATGAGTAGTCTGGAGTCTGGAGAATGAGTACAAAGGAGCTGAGGTTGTACAGACGGCTTACTCCATCGGCCTGTCTTGTGCATCCACATCCATATCCACAGCCACATCTTCATCTTCATATATCCAGATCCAGCAGCCTGAATCAGAGCCAGAGTTGGAGCTAAAGCTAAATCTAAAGCTAGCGTTGGAGTTGGAGTTAGAGCTAGAGCTTGAGTCAGGATCAGAGCCTCACATCAAGATCAGAGCTTATCGAACTTGTCGCTCGCTGATTCTCTAGTCGAAAAACTTGAGGGAGAAGCTGACTGGAGGAGAATCGGATTATAAACAACTCCACTCTTACATCTCCAATCCCTTTCCTTTTCTCTTTGCTCCATTCTCTACACTTTATACTCTACACTCTATACGCTATGCTCTGTGCTTTATACTTTATACTTTATACATGGTTCGTACTGCTCTTCCTTTTATTTTCTCTCTCCTGATCGAGTGAGTGGATGGTGGATGGTTCGTTGTGTGTCTTCACTTAGCTCTTTTCTTCTTCAGTCGATTCGAAACCAAGTGTGTAACTGTACAACAAGAGGACAAAGGACTGTGTGTATGTGTGTGTATGAGAGAGAAAGAGAGAGAGAGAGGAAAGAAAAAATGATTTTGACTTGATGGCCTGGTCCTGGTTCTGGTCTGTAGTCTGTAGTGTGTAGTGTGTAGGAAAGTAGACTAAACTGATTTGAACAGTCAACCATGCCAGGCCAAGCCAGGCCATGCCTTGTTATCCTTGCAAATGTCTTCCACTCCATTGTCTTCACTGATCACAGATGCATTTTATACTTTACATCAGAGTTCAAAATTCAAAGCTCCAAGTTCCAGTCCTAGCCAAATTCCAGTTCGAGTTTGAGTTTGAATTCGAATTGGAGTCAATACTTGTACCTTTTACGTGTCTGTTGCATAAAATTTAAGACTCCCCTAAAGTTACTAGCCATCTTTACAAAAAGAAAGCATAGATTCAAGGCAGATTCAAACAGTAAACTAGCCAACTTTTAACTTTCTTTCAGGAACAACTCTACTACTTTTAATAAAGTGAACAATAGACAATAGACAATAGACAATAGACGATAGACAGTTTCGGATAGAAACTTTGATTTTTTTCTCAAAAATCAAAGTTTAGATTATTAAGATTACTCTACCAGGGATCATTTGCTCATTTTTGCACTGACATCCACAATCCATTATCCATTTTCTATTCTCCAGTACCTCATCCATTATAATATAATATAGCGCAAAGAGACAAGAGACGCTGATGCAAAATTATATTAAATTATGAGAGCAAGAGAGCGAGAAAACGAGTGGAAAACTTTTTCTTACGAGTCATCATAAAAGTTTCTCTAGTCAACTAAATGAGCCACATGAATAATGAACGCTGGAATGGCACACGGACGTAATATGAATGTAATACATAGAAAGAGAGAGACAGAGTGAAAACATGACTATACATGGTGAGCTGTGAAAGTGTACATTACACTGAAAAACATGCAGTGATTTGAAAAAGGAAAAGGCTCAACAAGAAAACCAGCAGCATCTTTAGTTTCTCCATAAAACTGATCTTGATCTCAATCTCCATCTCATTCTCATTCGCTCATGTTTTTTGTTTACAAACTGTAATGATCAAACTTGAAAAAATACATTATTATTACGGATATTAAATATTAGACGAGTTGCTTTTCGGACAAAATCTACATTTATTAAGCATTCAAAAAATACACATTTTTTACTCTCTCTACTGATATTTTTACTACTGCTGCTTCTGTGAAGCAGCAGAATACAAAAACGCTATAGGGAAAACGCCAAATTGCAAAAATGCCATGATTTTAAGAGCAAAAACCAGCGGTATCGATTGACATCTGCTATCTAGGTCTGTAGCACTTTTTTTTAAAAGGACCATTAAAGCCATTAGGATTGAAACTTTAAATTTTGTTTACGAATAAATTTCATGGTAATAACAACGAAAATTCACTTGTACGATGAACCATGTACGGTGTAGGACGTAGGATAGTTGAACTTAAAAAGAACAAATTGGATTAACAATCTAAAATCTACAAAGTGTCTTAACTTTTTCCCCAGTCATTTATTATTATTCCTGTTAGAGATATTATCAGTATTATTACTATTCAAAGTTCCAAGTTTTTAGCAAATGTTTGCCTACAGGAGGAAACGTTATTTTTCCACTCCCCATATTGCTTAATTTTTCACAGCTTTTCCTTCGTTTCCCTTCTCACAGTTTTTCTTTCCGCCATGTTACCATTTCCTATCTCGGCCCTGCTAATAATTGTTCTTTTCACTCTCTATCAGCAAATCTAAATGTAAATGGTGACCAAATAATGAATTTCGTGACAAAAATTTCTTGAATCTGGTATCTAGAATCTAAAATATAGAATCTAGTTTCTAGGCTAATCTAATCCAATGAAAACAATTGCATGGTTCTGTATTTTCCGTCTACTATAATATAATATATCTGTGTGTATGGAGTATGGAGATATAGATATATAATTCAAGTAAGCGTTTCTTTTTATGGGGAATTTAGTAAAAGTTGGTGAAAAACTTGTGTAGTTTGTAGTTGGCATCCTTCTGTCTCATTCTTTCACTCGTACATATTACAGTCTACCTGCTATTCAGCCTTCTATACATGTATGTAGTTTTATTAGTTTGACTGTAGCTGTGAAGGATGAATTTAGAAGGTGAACTAAGTGAAATAAAAAGTAGAATGAGTTCTGGAGTTCTACAGTTCTAGAGTTCTAGAATTGCATATGTATCTATCCACTTTCTACATTGGACACTCTAGACTCTAGACTCTAGGCTCTAGACCCTAGACGTTAGACTCTAGAATCTAGACTCAAGCCTATTGTACTTTTGAACTTCAACTACTTTCTCTGTTGTTTCTAGAGAAGCTGGAGAAGAAAGCCGGCTGTTTTCTGTAATTTGATACGGGCACGCCGAAAAGGAACAAGTGCATAAGAGAAAACTCCAGACTCTAGATTCTAGAGCTTGTGTTTCTACCTCTATGCGACGACTTTGACTTCCCTTCCAATGCTGCTGCTTCACCCGGCTTTGTTCTATTTTGTCTGTGATAAAATGTAGATACTACACAGATATATCATAATATAATACTTGTGTGTTTTTCTAGTATATGCGCCAGTCCGTTTACATGGAACATAGAGCTTGTATATTGTGTATTGTGTATTATGTGGAGTAAGGGAAGGAGCAAGCGGAATTCAGTATTCACCTTACCTTTCCGTGTTGGCTTCGGGTTTCGTTTGGCTTGGCGTGGCATGGCATGGCTCGCTTCTGCTTACGGCTGTAGCTCTTTCTATTATGAATGTATCGACCTCGTCGACCCGTCGTCACTTTCAACTTTCAACTTTCTCCATCTACTTTCTCTACACTTTACTTTTACTTTTACTTGGGCTGCAGGCTGCAGGCGAACAGCGAGGAAAGGAAGGAGACTCTCAATTCTCAATTCACTCTTGCCGTTTGCTTTTCTTCCTCAAGTTGAACCAACTTTTCCACCTACATTCTCTGCACACTCTACACTGTACATTGTACATTATACAGTCTACAGCCTACAGTGAACACGGCACAGTTAGATACTTTTTGGTGTTGTTCCTTCTTCTACTTCTAGTTTCAATACGCTTTCATTTATTTACTTTGACTCATACTTTCTCTGAATTTCACTAGATTCTAAATTCTAAATTCTAGATCCTAGATTCTTGATCCTAGTTTCTAGATTATACCTATCTACAACTAACCATTTTACATCAAACATCAGCTTACAGTATCTCATCCTGTGAACTATGAACTGATTCTCACCCTCTTTCTTTCTCTCTCTCTCTCTTTGGTTTGGTCTGGTCTGCTTTCTTTCCTTTGATATTCATTCGCCTGAACAACCGAAATCTGGAAATCTGAGTTTACATTCTACATCGCTTTCTGTATCTGTAGCTGTATCTAACAATTTTTATTCAAACGAGGAAACTACAAAAGCTGTACACTGTACAGCTTACAGCTTTTGTACACACTAGTCAGTAGATGGATAAAAGTAAAGGGAATAAAATAATGAACAATAGTAGCAAAAACGGTACTCAAAACAAAACAAGGCAAAACAACAGCAACAGAGCGTCTTTGAGAAAACAAGAGTGTATTAATTTGCAGCTGGGAATCTACATGGACTTTCTGTAGGGAAATGAACAATGAATTAGGTTAAAAGAGCGTGGAACTGGATGCTTTAAAAGGCTTTCATGTGTACTACAAACTTCCTTTACCGTTCCCTTCTTAAATAAAACGAAGGATTTGTTCACAAATCACTGGAATTTTCAATGTAATTTCAATTAATTATTCTTATCGAGTGATCTGTAGTCTGTAGTTTGTTGTAAATTTATGGCATGTATTGCCTTAATATCAGTACACAGACTTCAAAATCCTACCTACCATTTAAAAACCCCAAACCAAAAAAGAGACAATCCGGTTTTTGACGAAGAATGAACCAGGTATTTTAAAACGAAGAAACAGATCTAATATTGCAACGATTGTGCATTAGGTAGTCAAGTGAGAATTCAAGGAATTTAAATGTATCTCAGCTTAAAATTGAAAAGTTTGTCCATGCTCCATGCTCTATGCTCCAACTACAAGAAGCAGAACCAGCTCCAAACTATCTTGAAATCCGAGGTACTCCAGTGAACATCATGCTGAAAGCGTGCCGAAAGTTTCCTGGAAGAGTTCTACTGTAAAATGTACAATGAACAATGTACATGCAGGAGCAGGAATGGAGTCAAGAAGAATGGAGATAAAAAAGCAAGTTGAAGAGCAATTCAGATGAAATTTTAAGCGTGAAAGTGTGTTTGTACATACACAATCAAATGTCTACTTGATGATAACTAAGGACGCACGGAGTTTGCATACAAAATACGGAGCGTAGAGAGTAAAGTGGATCTTTAACTTACCAACAAATAATACATATATTTGTAAAATGTATAGAACAGACACACATTATGCATGTACTGAATGCAGAATACAGGATGAACTAAAAAATACACATTCAGTATACAGTATAAGGCTGAGTCATAAATAAGACTGGGTGGGTGAGGAGAACGTAGCAGACGAAAAACCCAAAACCCAAAACTCAAAACTAAACTAAACTATACGAAACTTGGATGGTGGCAACGGAGCAAACTTAAATTTTCAACGTAAAAGTTTGAGACTTTCTCCACTTTCTTCACTTGATCCTTTCTCTTTTCTCTCTGTCTCCACTTGCTGATTCCAGTTTGACTCTCTCTCTTGCTCAAGCTCTTTTAGCTCTTTTAGATTAAAGTATAACTATACATTTAACACTGCGTGCATATACATTATCCATTATCCATGTATGAGTAAAAGTAGCCGAGTAAGTTTTCAAGCCTTTTAAAACACACACTCACGCTTCCCTTCCAATTCCATTTACCATCGCATGCAAAAAAATCCAGGATGGTCTAAAACCTGTTTTTTTGTAGATATATATGGCGCGAGCCTTGTGTCTAGATCTAGAACCTAGACGAGGTCGCATTCCAATTTCACACCAATATTCATTTACTTGTTGCAAATGAAAAGATAACGAAGATGAAGAAGATGATTTCATGTCGTGTCATACCTGAAACTGAGATTGTTTTAAAGAAAGTGCCTGTTTAATTCTGTGTGTTCTGCGCTATTCATAAAACCAAATACAAGATAGAAACGCAAGTATTGACAGTAAAAAAAGAGAGGCAGGAAAAGGAAAGAAAACGCTCTTCCATTTTATCGAATCTTATTTGCATGTATATTCAACTCACCTATTCCAAATGAAACTATTACAATATTGCTCAACAGTGAACATTCAATACTCAAAAGATGAGGGGAAAAATTGCGAGACCAGAAAAGAGAACAGAGAAGTAAAAAGCCAATTTTTCCAATGTCTGAATTTAAAAATTAAGCATGTAAGCTCAGAGAATAAAATGGTGTAGATTTTAAATGCAAAGGTGACATCCCGCATACACATACATTATACATACGCACAAGCACAGTGTACAGTGTACAGTCACTTGCTAAAAGAAGGGCGAAAAGTGAAGGGAAGCATGGAGAGCTCTTTATGTATAAAATTTACATCATCGTCTCAAGTTTAGAGTGCATTCTTTTTCGTCCTTTCCCCTGGTCTTTGGCTTTTTTTCTCCATCGTCGTCATCGTTGCCGTAGTCGGCTTCGACTTGGAAATCGACATCGTATTATCGTGGTTCGTGGGTGCTCACTTGACTGAAAATGAGTTTATGCAAATGAAAGGGGTGTGTGAATGTAGAATGGAGGGAATGAGCAGACGGCTAAATGGCCTTGTGAGCATTCGCTAAGTAAGTATAGCACGGTGAACGGTGTAAGGTATTTTGGCTCTATGGATATCTACAATCTACAGTCTACAGCTGGTACAAAACGGCGTGAATATTATGTTGTTCTTTTCCATTTTGTACAGTGTACAGTGAACAAGAGTACGGGACTGCTTAGTCTCCAGCACAGAGCACAGCATATGAAATCATGGTAAAACTGAAGGGCTTCTTGGTTCTTGGATGTTGGATGTTGAATGTGCTCCGCTAGACTTGACTTGACTTGATTTTGCTTCCCTCGTTTTCCTTTTCCCTTTTCCACTAGACTAGATTAATGATCCTCAATTGTTGGCCATGGGAAATGGTAGCATATACATTATGCATGTACCCTGTACATCCTAAGTTGTACATGTGTAATAACACTTATTTCAAATTGATTCCCTTTCTTTTATTTCCATTTCCATTTCTCATACTCAACAAGAAACAAGAAAATTACATTGCACTAGCACTGGATTGCATTGGATTGAATTGGACTGTATTTAAAGTGTAGTGATTTTTTCCACCGGAAATTAAACATCATCAAGTATTAATTGGCTTAACACACGTTTTGAAAATTTAGTGGAATGATATTATTATAGTGAAAAATAATTTATTTTTATGAATGTAGTAACGAACACTCTCTCCTTTCAAAACTGTTATTAAGAAACAAAGTTTAAAAGGCAAGAGACAAGTCAAGTCAATTTCAGTCCAGTCGAGCTGCAAATGGCGGTGTAAAATATGATGTACTATTCAAAGGGATGTGAAGCGTGGAGAAAGCGAAAGAGAGGGAGAGAGAGAGCAGAAACCCAAAATGCAAACATGAAGCATAGATATTGTGTTGAATGTCCCATGTTAGACAAACTTGTGTGTTGTGCTCAAACATGTTTAGAAGCAGAGGGATAAAATAGTGCAAAACGTGTACTGACAACTGAGATTTCAGCGGCAGCCGTTTGTTGTTAGCGTTGTTGTCAGAGTTTTGAAGTGTATTTAGTATTTAGTGTAGACTGTAGAGCGTAAATGGTTAGTTCAACGTTTATGCTATGTAGAATCCAGAATCCAGAATCTAGATAATTTCAATGAGAGAGAAGGAATGAGCTGGAGAATCTTATTAGAAGCGTAACCCGAAACACAATGCTTAATTAATCGTTTCCAGTCTAAATGGCGTCTTAAGGATTTATTGTATGTAGGATGTAGAATCTAGAACCGAGAATGTAGAGTGTAGAATGTAGAACCCAGTTCCAGTCTCTCGGGTCAACCCAGGATAACTCTGTCTTTCTCTCACTTTCCCTGCCTGCCTGCTTTCCTGCCTCATGTTGTTCTGCCTTCCCAAATCTGCTCTCTTTCTCTCTCTTTCATCTCCTCTTCCAGTTCCACATTCACTTCCAGCACCAGAACCAGATCCACCCAGCAAACACTATCTACTCCCATTTAAAGCAAATTCTCTCCAGCTCCATTTATAATTAATGCATGTACGCTAGGAAATTTCTCTCACAAATTACATTATCCTCCCACCATCCCAAACAAGTAAATATAGCTTCATTTTATGATGTAGTGTACAGCGTACAGTATGCTTAATACATTGTTCAGCGTAAACTGTACACTGTACACTGGCTTCTAGTCTCTAGGCAGAGAAATGAAGATATTTCTCATTCTAAATGCTGCACGGAATGGTAAAACGGTACACAATACTCAACACAAAGTGCGCAGTATACATATGTATTACAAATGTAATTCTAAGTGTACGGAGTTTACACGCGTTTAAGTATCCCACAAAACCCCATCATTCATGGGGTGCTCGCTCAATAGTAATCTTTGATACGTCAGTTTTAACTTGTCCCTTGTTCAATTATTAATTCAAAAAGTAAAATCAATGTACTTGGAAGACCCTTAATCATTGAGCATTGAGCATGGAGCATTGCGGATTGAGGATTCACTAATAAACCAAAGTGACACTTGAACAATGGTTGATAAGAAAGGTAGTACTTAATTTATACTTGAAAAGGAAGAGGATAGGCATAAAAAGTATAATATGTGGGGTAAAGGAATATTAATATTAATATTAGGATTAGGATTATGATGGTTGGTGGCATAAAAATATTATTATGAGTTTTCCCCCTTTTTTTCTTAATAGGCGAGTGAATGTGAATATGAATGTAAAGGGAAAAGGGGAAAGGAGATCAAATTACTAGGGGAAATATTTAATTTGAACGAGACGAGATATGAGAAAGGAAGGAAAGACAAGAGGCTCATAAAAGCTACGAGCAAAGCAAGGCACAGCGGTAGAGTAAAAATGTGTGCAATGTGCAATACACAGTGTGCTATGCATCAAGGCTCGAGGATTGAGGATTGAGGATTGCGGACTGAGAATCCAGGATCGAGGATGGAGGATAGTGCGTAGTTCATTAACGGGTGGCAAAAATAACAAAAGAAATATACAAAGGGTGATTTTATTATGAATTAGAATCTGCTCTTCTCCTTTGATCCTTCTTCTTTTCATTCTCCTTGTCATTCTCGTTCTCATTCTCATTCTCATGCTCTCTTACTATAATACAATCAAATGTGGGAACGGCGGCGAGACACGTGATGATCCAACGACAAACCAATGTCCTTTGATATCGTATCTCGTATCTATGCTGGTGAATTGTGATCAACTCACATAAACTAGAAAACAACAGACACCAGACAACCGACAACCGACAGACAGAATACTGATATTTCAAACTGTGAACTACAATAAATCCAGTAAACATGTATTTGTTAGAGTGTGGAGTGTGGAGTTTGTTACGTGTATTTTCGGGAGAGGAGCAAAACCATAAGTAAAACTTTGTAGGATCTTTCTGGACTCTGGACTCTGAACTCTTTTAAAATTTTTAATCCTTTTCAATTTAAGCTGTATTATAGATTTTAGATTCTAGATTCTAGATTCTGGCCAAAATTTAGACTTTACATAATACATTTTATTGAAATCAAATGCCTTTGCTTGTAATCATAATTATGGTTTTGATTCTTTAGTTTAGTTATGAAAGCTGAAGACCACAGAGTTTCCAGTCAGCGCACAATATCATTTGTATAGTACAGTTAGAAAGGGAAGGGAAAACTACTTGTAGCAATAAAACGACTGCTCTCTTCTTATGCTCTCGTGTCTTGTGTCATATTATGAAATGGAAATGAAAATAAAGAGGGATCGTCCGTAGAGGAACAAGGAACAAGGAGGAATCGATGAGAGCCAGATGAGTCAAATAGGTAAGGAAATCACCCATGAGAAAGAGAAGTGAAGTCTGATAGGGATTTATTTGCTGTGGGGAGTTTCAGGTCAATCCTTTTCCATAGTCATGGCTTTCTCTCTCCCTGTCTCTATGTCTATCGACTACATTGCACATTTTACATGCACCATGTTTCTACACACTGTTCTGCTCCTATTCCATTTTCCATTTTCTATTTGTACTCCTTTTCCTCTTCCTTTTTCAATATTCACAGCTCCCACTGCCCAAATCTATCTATTGATTTCCTCCTGACTCTTCAACTTCTCAACCTCTAACTTTTCATGTTGACCTTCCTCTGGTTCTACATTCTACATTCTTGATTCTAGATTCTTACAATGTGAGAGCCCATTGAAAGTTCTTAGCATATTTTACAAATCGTCAAAGCTCCACCATACATGTACATATATATTCAACACTATAGACACTGCACTAGTTTTATAGAGTACATTATTTATTCTAGATTCTCGATTCTACATACTTTGCACTTTGTAAAAATGTGCACGCATTCTACACCAATTTCCATCCCGGGCTAAAATTACTTATAAATTTGCTAGGATATTCATGTAAATTTTGTAGGACAATTTTTTATGATTTTACAAATAGACTGGCTGATCTCATCACTATAATCCATAATCTGCAATCTTTGTGGATGCATGTACGTATGTGCCTTATGAATGTATGCATGAAAGAAAATTCAATTTTTGATTTTTCAAGACTTGTCTAGTGTGAAATGGGATTTGATGGCGTACTTATTCAGTGTTCAATGTTCATTTAATGTTGCAGCTTCTTGATGTTTTGTGTAACGCGACTTTTGTCTACCTACATTACTCTGTGTACATTTTTCCTAGGAGTCAAGTACTGTATAAAAATAGTGTTGAACTTGTAACTGTGCAGCATCGTACAACGTGGATTTGGATGGGATTGGATTTTGGTTGCTAAATACCCATATGAGTGTAAGTATCTTTCATTATAAATGTCGCACCACCGGGCACACCGGCCCCAAATTTTACTCGTATTCGAGAATATTGAGAATAATAAAAAACTTTCAGAGACGGTCTCGAGTCTCGAGTCTCGAGTATTGAGTATCGAGTATCGAGTCACGACTCCACTTGTAGTTTCTGCACTCTCCATTTTGCATACTTCCATCACATGGTGACATGAATAGGAAGAGAAAGTGGAACGGAAATAGATAACAAGAACTACATATGTATAATGTACAATGTCCAGTGTATAATGTACAGTGAACATGATATCCAAGGAGTTTTGTATGGTTGCATTGTGAGAGTGACAGTGGATGGAGGTTTGAATGTAGGAAATACATAGGAAAAATTGATTTTTGAACAACATGAGTGAGAGCCTAAGTGAGTGAGTAAGAGATTGTGGGAGCATTGGAATAGACTACAAACTAGAAACTAGAAACTAGAAACTCGAGACTAGACTGGATGAATCGAGGATCGAGAATCTAGAATCAAGAATCTAGAATCGAGAAAGAAAAGACAAGTTGAAGGCGGAAAGTTGAGCGGCTGAAGGCTGAAGGATGAAGGAACTGAATGCTCAATCTGACGATGAGGATGAGTACAGATGCTGAGTTAATAAGTGACTTGTATTCATTCTCCCGCCTCCATGGTACTTTCCCTTTTATCTACAATGAAAACTTTCCAGTTTCCAACCTCTGGTTTTGGTTCTGGTTCTCTTCAAAGAAAGGAACCAAAAGGAAGAAGAAAAGGATAAAAGAAAAGAAAATGCCTATGTTCATCAGATTCATCCTTTTATATCCTTGTAGTATTCATATTACCCATAATCCAAAATAACCCATAACAAGAGAGCTTGAGCATTGTGCATAGAAATTTCTCCTTTCAATCAAAAACATTTATGCACCATCATCCACGTTGCATATGATATTCATTTAAATAACAACAACGAGGTAAGTATAATTTGGACCGTAGCATATTTCAAAGTACAATCAAAAGTTATAAATGGGCTTGAAATTAATAACTATATTAATCCATCCATCCTCATTTTTACAATGTTTGTTTAATCATTAATTACTATTATACTATTATTTTGCTGTCAAATTGACGGTTCTTTTTACAACATTTGAAGGAATATCTTACTCACTCCTTGAGCTACTGAACAGCCTTCCAACAGAACTTGAATGCCAACAAAAACATGGAATATGGAATGAAGAAACCTTTGTGGTTTGTTTGATCTCAAGCAGCGAGTTTCAAGTTAAGAAATGTGAATTAAAACACTAAAACTCTTGAGTCTGGGTTCTGGATTCTGGATTCTGGATCAAATTAATAAAAGAAACATGATGACAATTTAGGTGGTCGATTTAGATTGTTCTATTATATGAGTATTTTTTTTTCTTTGTCTCATACCACCGTACAATATAAAGGAAAGGAAAGCACTCCAATTTGTCATTATTCATCACTCATATAAAAGGAAATAAAAGGAAATACATAAATAACTGGTTAAAAAAATACACAAAAGTTCAGCTCGTTGGTTGGATAAGAAACCGAATCTGGATCTGGATCTGTAAAAATCTGAAATCTGGATATGACAGCTTGTTCACTGTTCACTTTGTGTTTGTTGGATTTATGTAATTCGTATCGAAAAGTTGGTTAGGTTTCCGGTCCTCCTTCAAAAGCATCATTTTTCTACTCCTTCCTGCTGCCACATTTTGGTGACAAAACCAAGAGGCAGGAAAAAAGGAAAATCAGCTAAAGAAGGAAACAGAGAATGACGAATGGAGACTCGAGACTCGAGCCTTGAGAATAGAGAAAGAACGACGGAAGGAAGAATACGAGACAGAGAAATATGTTGAAGAGATTAGGGAAAGAGAAAAATAAAATTTTTTCAAGAAGGCGGCGAATCCAAACGGAATAATACAGATGGATGCATAATGTATAATGTGGATTGTAGATACTAGATACTAGATACGCATTTTGTAATACGTCCATGTCCATTCTCCCTTCTCCATACAGAACGTAGAGATGTGCAAGGTGGAGCAGAAGGTGGGAAAAAATGTCCATATACCCTCTTTAATATTGAGTGTCCTGTCACAAGGGTGAAAAATGATTTAGGAGACGAATTCCCATTTATACGAATATATATATTCATTCACTCTGTCGTTTCTTCCTTCTTTCAAAATTTGAAATTATACTCCTAACACGATGCTACAGATAATAGTGCTAGATAGACGGATAGAAACTGGGAACATTACAGTGAACATAAAAGAGGAGAGAAAATAGTTATGACTATGTGTGTATTGTGTATACGTGTGTGTTTGTGTGGAGGAATCTAGGAAAACAAAGCGGATTTTACTAATCTCCTTAGACTTTTATTTGTATCTCGTCTCACTTCACTTTGCATTGCCGACTTCTCCTTTTACGCGACTCTACTGTGTATTGTACCGTACTCTGTCATACTCCGTTTTTCTAGTGGTGGGTTAATCTCTGTGGAAATGTAAAAACTGCCTCGTCTCATAACAAATTCTCTTTGGATCCAGATTCTTCATTTTACTCTATTCATTTCCACATCCCTTTTTGTGCTTATACGTTTCTATGCATAAAGTTGCCGTTTCTTTTACTTTCTCTTACCGTTTGTCGTTTGTTTGTGTGGGTTTCGCCTCCTTATGACTTTTGCCTATCATGGTCCGCCGTATTATTCATTATTAAAATCCTTGAATCATTGACCGAATCATCGAAACATCTTGCTCAGATTGTGTAAAAAATATAAATAAAATAATCATATAAAACAATCATGTCCTCCATCTTTATCCACTTTCCGTTTCCACGTTTCACAATGATTGATGATTGATGACACTTTTTTCCGCTACCAATTTTATTATTATTACGTTAAACTCCGAAACCTCTCCCAGTCTAGTTTAAGTAGAGACAAGCACATTTTATATTGTAAGTACATTGCCAATTGTCCATTGTCAAGTTATCTACTTAGTTGACGTGCACTGTGAAGGAAATAAATTGAAGGCGATGAACATTGCAAATACATATGAACGAAGACTCGGATGCTGGAAGCTGGATGTTGGATGTAACCGCAGCACATGAGTAAAAAACTTGTGATTCCTTCTAAAAAGTCACGGCTCATTTGATTCATCCTCTCATCTTTTGTTCTCCTGAATGCCTTGCCCACTTTAGTCGATGAAGCATCCAGTGCATCCAGTACATTTAGTATCAGTTGATCTGAATCGGGAACTCGGAGCGTCAAATCGGTTATAGCACCAACAAAATTGCGAGTCAGGTATCTATTATCAATCAACCAGAATCCAGTCTACAGTCTACAGCACATAGCACACAGTATTAGAAATATTGTGGAGCTTTTATGTGTCTAAATTCAAGTCCAGTGTATCTGTAGTCACCAGTCACTAGTCACATTATCAGCGATCATTGCGCATGCTGTGCCTGTAAATAGGAAATAGGAGGAAACGGGAGGAAAATAAAAGAAATCATGTAGTTATAAAGGAGAAACAGTACAAAATTTGCTCATGCTGGAAACTGGAATCTGGAAACAACTTGGAGTGAAAAAAAGTTTTCTTTTCCTTGTAGCAAAACTAAACTTTTGGTGAATGAAAGAGCAACATTGATGAAGACCGAAGAATGGAGAATGGGGAATGGAGAATTCTGAGGATTCACTTGACTTGACTTTAGTTTTAATGTTTAACCTGATTTGGTTGGATTCTGTCTGTTTTGCCTTTGGTTTTGCTTTTCTTTGGTTGTTGCGGTGTTACTACAGAATAGAACGATCTTTCGGATGAGTATATTGAGTATAGAGTATTGAGCATTGAGCATTGAGCATTGTATATACATCAAACATTACACATATAGACAGAGGAGCAGATGAGAAGTGTGAGTTAAACTTGAAGGGGGAGAGACACGGCTTAAACTCCGCACTCAAATATATGGTTCACCTATCTACCATCTACAATCTACAATCTACGCGTAGAAGAAGGAGGATGGAAACGGGAAAGAGAATGTTTGTCCATTGTGAAGGAGATGTAGGATGAAAAGCGTGGAGTTTAGAGTGTAGAGTGTAGAGTACAGATATAGCAGACCCCATAGAAAGGCAATGGCAGCGATTCTATTCAAGCCCATTTATTTCCTCACTCTTTCGATCCCTTTTCTCCTTTGCCTTTGCTGTTTCTCCTCTCATCCGTCTTTTCACATTACACATGTACACTGTACATATCCACATACATGTGTGCATAATGTACATATAAAAGTGTAAGTAAGTAAGCTGAGGCTAAGAAGCATGCCACACGCATAACGATTCATGTTTGTACATATAATGTACAATGTACTTTGTATATTGTACATGCATGTGTATTTGTATAATGTACATTTGTAGATGTGTGTAATATGCATGTAGATTTTCACCGAAAAACTTGTGCTAGAATCTAGAATCTAGAATCCTTCTCATACATAATGCATCAGGCAGAGTCACATTAGTTCTCATCTGGTTCTACGTTTGGTTCTGCCTTTGGTTCTGGTTCTGGATCTGGAGCGTAATGTAAGAAGAAATGAGTCAGTATCAGTATCTCCTTTCCAAAATTCAACATTCAGCATTCAACATCATACACATTACATATCCACTTCACTACTACTGCTACACAATTCCATATCATGCACACCACACCATATGGGCAAAATCTAGAGTTATAGAAATCTAGCTCACTTGACTTTTCAAAGTCCATTTACCTGGAATTGGAAATCAAACCGTTCATTTATTAGCAACAACTGCCTTAATTTTTTCATACACACTTTCAATAATGTGCTAACCAACTTTCAACTTCCCATTTCATTCACACTTGTTTCAGCATCATCCCATTCAGTCATTTTTATTCAATGATGCTTAGAGGAAAATATGCCTAGTAGTTTGTTCTAGTGGTTAGAATTACATGGAAAGTGAATTAAATGCAGAACTACCAAGCTCATAATAACGCAGCGAAGATTGGAATGGCGTGAGTAAATGCTCAATGAATTTATAATTTGATAACTTTAAATTTTATTTCAGCTATACATATTCAGATTGAGATGTAAATTGATCGATTGCAAATTGAGAACGTTCTAAGTGTTAAGTATCAGATATTATAACTTGAAGACCAACTCGTTTTTTGAATAGATTCTTAATAATATTAATGTGTATAATTTAATTGTGGAATGTGGATCAAAGTATTTTATGTCAATCCCCAAATGTGGCCTGTATGCTCAGTTTTCTTTTCTTTTGTTTTGTTTACCGAGTTTCACACTACAAAAGTCGAGAAAAAACTCAGAATTTTCATTTCAGTTTGGTCGACAGTCGCTGGTATAGTCTGAATAAAATGTATTGCATGTTGTCTTAATACAACGACATTCATTAAATTATAAACAAAATTATATATTACACAACAGAGAATCCAGCTAACATAATCCAGAATCCAGAATCCAGAATCTAGAATCCAGAATCCAGACTTTAGATGATCGAGTAATTGTGGAACTTCGGTAGGTTCTTATTTTCCTTCTTTTATTATTCTTATAAATTCTGAATGCTGGTGATGGTGATGCAATCTGTCAGATATTCAACGGAATGCCACTTGCCTCCGTCTCTGCCACTGTCTTGGTCTCCGTCCCTGCTCACTGGTTTAAGTACAAGTACACGCACTTTGAAGTTTTCAAGTTTTATTCCAGCTACAACATACAAAAAGGGAACAAGAAGATGGACGGATTGGGTTGGATTGGATGAATTGCTTAGACACTAGACACTAGACACAAATATACACATGCAGATATCTCTAGAGAAAAGGGATAGCACTGCATCACTTTTCATTTGACTCAATGTCCTCTAAAATTATAGGTATCAAGAGCATACATGTACAACTAGATTTGAAAGGATACGGCTCAACACATGATGAATAAGTGTAAACCGCCTACAACGCTTCTACTGGATAAGTAATAATAAATAAGCAGTGGCTGTGGATGTGGATGTTTCTACATATGACTTGCATATGCACAATACGGCATAGTAAAAGAGGTGCAAGGTGTATGAAGTTGCTTTAGAACCTTCAGATTTGGATCCTGGATTCTGGATTCTACATGGGTGGCCTAAATTCAGAATGAGTTGCTGTTGATGCTCCAGCTTAGGCCGGCTGCTGATACGTCCATCTCTGTATACACTATACATACACTGCACACTGCACACTGTGCATTGTACACCGCATACTAGTAAATTGAGGATAGATACAGAGTTTACTAATCTAATGATAGAAGCAGCTGAAATAGAAACACATTATTTCTTACTGTATGTATATTTCAATTTTCATTCTTGTTCACTTAAAAGCACAAGTCTCAAGTCACAAGACACAAGACGGAGAAGACATTAGAAGATATTACAAGTTAAAAGGCCCACACAGTTGTCGTCATCACCTAACGAAATAGAAACAAAACAGTATCAGTTTTTTATTCACTTCTTCACTTTATCGAACTAAAATTACTGATAACAGTGAAACTTTAAATGAGGAGAAAATGTTTACCGATAAATTCTACATTCTGTACGATCTGCCATATGTACGTAATACAACTACATACGACTAAATATTTCTTAGTTTCACAGCTATGTGTCACGTTATAAGTGCCGTGTGACGTGTTGGCCTCAACATTGTAGATTGTACAATCTCTGTTCACTGTTCACCGTTCTCTGGTCATAAGTTCACAAGGAGCATTCACTTCCAATATCCCCTCTGTTTACTTTTATAGTTTGTAATTCTTGGTATGAAAATACAAAAAACAAAAGCATTACTCTGTACAGATTCTGATACAATATTTACCAGAGCAGGGCGTGCACCAAATTCATCGTTCATTTCTCAAAGGGCCGACAAAACTTTATTACTATGAGAAAACTCCAAAGTCAAAAGCCAAAACTCAAAACTTAAATTTAGTTTTCCTTTCATTTGACTATAGTATACACGTGTGTGGCTAAAATTCATATTTTAACAAGCAATAAAAATGACTGTTCTTTTCATTGTTTAACGTGTGATGTGTGATGTATGGTGTATGGTGTGAAAAATTATCCTGTATCATGTAAATTGTAGATTGTAGATTGTAGATGGTAGATACATGCACTGCTTTTTACATAAACAAGAAGAGTGTAGCTTGCTTATCTACAAGTATACGAATCCTTGAAAAACATCTGCCTTGAAATTTGAAATTGAAGGAAACAATTGTATTTTTAGACTAATTTCCATAATTACATTTTAGACATTGTACTGCTTTTATTGTGGGTTTTCTATCAAATTTCATTAATGATTTTCCATCAGTCGAAACTGAAGAGCCGAAATGTAGACAGTGAAAACGAAAAATGGATATATTTCCTTAACATCCTTTTTTCAAGCTTATCTATTATCTATTATCTATATATTTTTATTTTTATTTATACTTTTATTCCTATTTGCCAACGCTGCAGTACAAACTATGTATAAATTTGGATTTTTCACACTTGGATGCCTCAGAAACCCCACCAGATCATTGAAATCAAACGAAAAGTCAAACTCAAACTGAACAATCAAAAAGGAAACGGGAATGTAAAGTAAAGTAAAATAGCAACAAGGAATGGAAGGCCATGGAGAAAATATAATTTTACTTGGAAAAAACGTGAAGCGAGAAGAAAAGTTAACAGCCTTGGAACTTAGAACTTAGAACAGATTCAATAGTACTACATTTACTGAGAAGGATATTCTTCCGAGTACTCTTTCCGCGAAAGGAATAATAAGATAAAATTTCCAAACACTAACTACTAACTAGAGAAAATACATTATACATTATACATGCATATTTAGTAGTTATAATCCACAATCCACACTTGAGCTTTTTACAAGCTACGATAAACTGAAAATCTTGATGTAGTGCATTTTTTCCACTTGCGGAAATACAGTTTGAAACATACCACACTGTGGAATACGGATATTCTCATGTATGTGTACTGTGTAATGTGTAATGTGTATGTGTATTCTGTACTTATATGGAATATGCATGACCCTTGTGTGAATCCAATTCAAATGCGTGTTAAAAGAGAGATAGAGAGAAAGAGAGGGAGAAGGAGAAGGGAAGTCGGGAGGAAGAGAGAGAAAAGTGTGGATCGATTCATTTATGGGAATTTAGGAATGAATGAGGAGACTAAACGGCACTCATGTGGAGGGCAACTGAGCAAAGCGCCAGTTTATTGCATTAAGGTTCCACAGACTATTCATGGGTAAATTATTGTCTTCATCGTTTCCTCCGAGTTCATGGATGGAATGGGGAGAATTGCCTAAAAATCAATCTCAGACTCTCTCCAGCTCCTTTTTTCCTTTTTCATACCCGTCTACAGTCTAAAGTCTACAGTCTACAGTCTAGTGTGTAGTTCAAGTCAAGTCAAGTGAACTCTACTTTAATCAGTTTATGTATAAAATGTAGTTTGTACTTTGTACTTTGGTTTAGTAGATAGATTCTACTTGAGAGGAAGAGAAAATTGAGAAGGGAGAATTGAGATTTGAGAAAGGAACTAAAATTATTTGCGTAAACACATTTGCATCTTTTTCAATTCAAGCTTCACAAATTTACAATTTTTACATTGTCCTTCGTACTTTCTACAGGCTGCATTTAATACGCTTATTGTCTTCTTATTTCTGCATTGATTGTACATTTGGAAGCAATCGACCTTTTTCATTGTTCATTGTGCATGTCAATCCCTCAACCTGTGATCTATCAGTGATGGAGTTGTAGTAATAAAAACAATTTTCACATGCACAGACCATAGAAATGTAAACAGGGAAGATAAAACAATATATATAAGTAATTTGGACTTCAAAATTCATATGGATCCCATGGTTTCACTAATGCGTAGTAAAAACAGACATTTACTGCATAAAGTATAAACCTTGGGCAAAAGTTGACAGTACAATGTTCATTGTTCATTGTAAATTGTGCTTAGATTGTACGTATTTGGGTGATCGTAACAGTAATAGTAATTGTAATGGAAGAGAAGAAGGAGCGAAAAGGGAATGATATCATGGGATTTTTCTATATGTATCCACAACGTCTTTACATACGTGTGGTGTGGCGTGGTGTGGTGTGGTCGTGGTGGCTCACTGTTGTAGATGAAAATGACTAGGAGAAGAAGAAGAGCGGGAATGAGAATGAGAATGAGGACGAAAACAAGAACAAGAAGATGAAGGAGTCGTCGAGGCCAATGAAAACCACGGATGAGAGAATGAAAATGCACCCATAACGATACTTGAGACTCGAGAGTTTGAGTACGATAAAAGGGGAAAAGAAGAAGAAGAGGCAATCGATTTCCGTCTTTACTCGCACTATTCTCTACATCTACTGCACACTGTATAGACACTCGCATAGCAAAGACTCTGAATTCTTCAGAATATAGAATCTAGAATCTAGATTCTAGATTCTAGACTCCAGGATCCAGAATCTAGAATCCAGAATGTTTCATTCGCCACAGTCGTCTACACTGCTTCTTCTTCTTCCTCCTCCGCTTCAAGTTCTAGCTATTTGACTCTTTCTCCATTCTCCATTCTTCCTTTACATTATCATTCTATCTCTATCGCCACCTTCTCTTTCATCCTTTCTATTTCCTTTCCATCTCTCATCTCCGTTCTCCCATCTCCCATCTCTTCCCTTCTGTTTTCTATTCTTTTCTCCTACTTTGCCGGTTCGTGGTTCTTCTCCTCTCTCTCCGTTTTCCATTCTCCATTCTCCCTATACACACAATATGCTTTGTTGTGTTTCATCTCTCCGTGTCTCCATGTATTTGAGGAGGAAGAGCAAAACAGACCCTATCAGATTCGCATCATACATTATCTCAACTCTCGGAAAAAGTGCAAAATGCCATTTAGAGGTAGTTTTGTGGAAGTGCACAGCTTGTCTTGTCTTTTCTTCTCGTGTATTTTGTATTCACTCTCACACATTGACATTACATTATATCTCCATCTTCAAATGATACACTATAGACACTAGACACTAGACAATATACAATTCACAGTATAAAATGAAAAAGATGTTATGTTATGTTATGACATAATAAGTATTTCATAGTAAGAGACAATTTATTTACCACTTGCACCACTTGGTTCCAATTTGCATAGCGGAAGGAATAAAGACGAGCAAGAACAAGAGCAAGAAGACGAAAAGGACAAGGACGGAAATGCTCTGTCAATATTCAATATGTATAAACGATAAAGGCAAATGTAAAGGGATATTATGAATGGAGAATGGAGAATGGTGAATGGAGAAGGGTATTAGTGCAGCGTGCAGTGGCAGAGAAGAGGGGGAAAGAGTAATGTATTATGTGTAATATCATCTCCACATCTCCCGTTGTCTCAGATAATGTGAAAGCTAATAAGACTTTATGACTTTATAGCTGCACAACAGTCAGTAGTCAGTAGTAATAGTATTAGCTGCATTGTACTCTAATCTGTTCTCATTCTTTTTCTTCTGGTCTGGTCAAAAGACAATGTATCCTTCCTTTTAACGTCTTGTTCTCTCCTCTTCTATTGTACGAGAAAACAGGTTGGAGTTACTTTCCCTTGTTCCTTGCTCGTTGCTCGTTGTTCTGTACTTTTATCTTTCTCTTTCTGCTCCTGTCCCTTTCTTTCTCATTTACCCTGTCTCCTTCAAGTTGCGGGAGATTTAGACGCAACTTTTCATTTCATGACCAAAATATGTACAGTGTTTACTGCATTCCGTGTTAGTGGTCAGTGTGTAATGTACAATGTACAATGTACAATGTAAAGTGTTCAGTGCATAGTGTACAGCATTCTGGTTCTCCTCCATGGAAAAAAGTATGAAGGAATAAAGTTTTTCTTGTAACACATGCTCAATGCTCAAGGACATCAAGACTCAAGACTCAAGACATAAAACAAGTCTTAGCACAGGAAAACTCTTGTTTTGGTTTTCTTCCACTTTTTTCATTTTTTCAATTTTTTTGTGCCTTCCTTTTGATTTTTCATGTTTGGTTTTTAGACGTAAGAAATAGCTTATACACTACACAGGTCATACTTAATTTAGTCATAAACAGAGTACTGCAAAAAAGGGTATTGCGCAACTAAAGGATTTTATCGTCATAAAACTTCATAAAATTTACATTTATTTGGTTGAAATGGATAGATTTTAGTGTGTCCTAATAAATGTTAAATATCGCTACTACTCTGAACGTTTGGTGGCAAGGTGGAACTCCGACAGACATGAAAATTCATCGTCATGTGCACAAGTTTAACATAAAACGTAGATACTAGATGCTAGATATAAAAGTGTACTGGAAAATTACCGTAAAAGTACAAGGACGATACTCGCGATTCCTGACGAAAGCCAAAAGCGAGAATAGAAAAGAATCAGTGACGTCATGCAGTGTAATTTGATCTGACGCGACGCAATGGAAAGAGTAAAAACGCAAGAGCAAGGAAGAGAAAGCAAAGGCCGGAGAGCGACGGAGTGAAAGGAGAAAGCTCGAGATGAACAAGTGGGCTTTCACCTCACTTGACTATACTACGTACTGCAAACACATGTAGGTACAACCTACAACCTACAACGTACATGTTGATGATGACGTCTACGAATTATTCTTAGACGGCCGTTTCCGTCTTGAGCTAGAAATAGCTCACACTTCACACTCCTTGGTTAAATCCGACTGTGAAAAAGGACAAAAGGAGCCAAGTTGTAAAATGTAAAGTGAACAGTCACACGCATTTACTCCATTGATTATGCTTTTGTAGATATTTATCCATGTGCATTGGCACACTGAATGCTGAATTCTGAACTTGCATGGCAAACGTATGCAGTACTTAGGAAAATGTAGGCATAATAAATGTACATGATTTTTACTACACTTATGGTAAATTTATGCCTCGGCAAGGAAAGAAAGTCACGGGTCTTTTTCCACCTACACAAATCTTGTGTAAACATACGGTACAACATGAAAAGTACAGAGTCCAGAGTCTAGAGTCTAGAGTCCAGAATGAGTCATATCAGCATGGAATGGAAAATCATTGAACATTTTGTAAAACATTAAACAAAAGTTAATCAGTTTGTATGCAAGTGTTGTCACTACCACCGTCAGCCTACAAGTTTCAAATTAAATACCTACACCGAACGCATGTGCAACAATTTTCTTTAATTTCAAAAAATCTAAATTTCAAACAACGTAGTTTCATCAGCTGATCAGCAAGAACATTTTACATGCACACTTCACAATAAAGCTGGATGATGTGACGTGATCCTATTTTTGTTTTGGTTGGTTACTGGGTAAGACAGCGAAAAAATAATTATTCAAGGAACACATCATTTACACAACGTTTCTAAAATCTTGTACTGTAATTACATGAACAACAAGAGCTTCTGTCTACAACTATCCGACGGATCTATTCATTATTCATGTGTGTGAACAATTTAGAACTAGAGCTAGAGTTAGAGTTAGAGTTTAGCTGTTAACATCACAGTTTCACAGTTCGTTGGAAATCCGAAGCTCTAAGCTCTAAACAACGGAACCCAATTTAATGTAGGATTAGTGATCGGAAGGGAAACTGAATTTTTTTTTTCGTAATGGTACAAAACATTTGTTCTGCATACAATGCATTGTTAATAATGCATACCCACGCGCTTCTTTTTTCCTGTTGCTACGATATCTATTTCCTTTACATCGACAATCGACAGTCAATCCAAAGTCACATATCCTTCGGATTAGAATTTAGAATATTGTGTTTGTTTATTTAAGGTAATACAAAACACTTGAGACTTGAGGCCTGCTGCTTTTATATTTTGTATGTGTACATATCAAACGTGTGCTGACCTCTTCATTATTTCTGCAGAGTTCATCTTGTGCTAGTGATGTTAGTGATTATTCAGTCAATAAGCTTGGCAGTTGGCAGTCTAATACTTTACTCGTATTTGATTCAACATTTTTAGTTTGCACAGAGCACGGAGCAAGCACTTGTTTGTGCACAATCATTTCCATAACGCATCAGAATGCATCTGGGTGAATTTGTATGTTGTGATTGCATAATTATATTGATTGTGATTGTGGTTGTAATTGTGCTGTCACACTTTATTCTACAAAATATACCTACGTTAGAGGGTACAGTGCACATTGTTGAACAATTGTAGATTGTGGGTAATGTAATAGTGAAACAGATGTTACAAAGCATCAATCTGCATCATGAATATATTGCTTTAGAAACTATGGGCAAAACAGCCTCATTCTGTAAACGTCAATAGTCATTGCATTGGATTGAAATAGTTCAATGATGATTGGCAGCAAAACAGTGTGTACTGTGTATTATGCAGGGAAGCACAAACACTGACAATACTTTGAATCCTGCACATTAAAATGACTTTGGCAAGTAGCGTGCTCCTCGCCTCCGTATCCCTTCTTGTTACCTTGTACACGGACCGATATCGAGAAGAAGACAAGTTGACCGCTTTTCCGGACGATCCAGACGACTTGAATCTACCCGTTGAAGAAATATACGATTTTATTGTCGGTCCGTATTTTCTTCTCAATTTTATTCCCGTTTAAAATATTATTACAAAACAATCGGAAGCAGGATTTTGGACATTGTCAAACTTTTTTTTAGTTGGTGGTGGAGGATCTGGAAGTATAGTTGCACGAAGACTGTCAGATGCGGGGTTTTCCACACTTCTTTTAGAAGCGGGTATGAAGCACGAACATTGAACTAATTGCAAGCGTACAAAATTTTGAAACAAATGCAAGCAAAATTCCATACATTTTATTGTTCTTTTAAAAAGGTGGCAACCCTCCACCCATTTTTTATGTACCTGGAGGCTCCGCTAATACAAACAATGCTACAAAGTTTCGTTTTACTACCATCCCACAAAAAATACCAGGTCGCAAAGACTCGGGTGTAAGATTAAAGTTTACAGCTGATACTAAACGTTTTATAGAAAAATATTAATGTGCGACAAATGCAGTTTCAAAATTATGATTTGGATGTTTTGATACAGAAATTCTCACTTCCTGTTGGAAAAGTGATGGGAGGATCGACAATTGTGGGTGGACAGGCTTACGTCCGAGGTAGCCCTGGGGTTTACAATGAGTGGGCAAAATTGACAAGTTGGTTTAACCTTAAATTCTTCATATATTTTTACTAGATTGTTTCAAAGCACTAAAGCACAATAAAGTAAAAGTACTTTTATTTTAGATGATTCTAGTTGGAGATATGAGAATATCATCAAGTATTTTCGAAGGGTAGAAAAAACCATGGGAGAGTTTGCAGTGAAAGGTAAAAAATATGACAGGAATTATTGAATTTTCCAGGATAATTCTCACTAACAATAAATTGGAATCAAATGAATTTGGATTAGCTCAATTCCACTGTTCAAATTACTGCAATACCGTACGATGTTATTCAAGTTGTATAATAATCATAGTTGTTTTTACGATCAAATCAGTCAATTCGTTCAAAAAACGTAAGTCTAAAAATTGCGTTTGACTATTGAACAAAGTGAACGTAACAGAGAGAGATTTGATCGTAAGAATTTTTTTACGATCAAACTACAACAAATGAAATTTGAACGATTTTGATCGTAAAA
>JAQGBH010002154.1:0-26332 GCA_034698265.1 Sminthurinus aureus | reverse complement strand
ATCCGGGTAAAATTCGGTTTTTTCGGTTTTCACAAATTATAATATTTTTAGTAGACAGGTATTTCAATATAATAGAAAAAGCTCTCGTTTCTACTGGCTCGCTCCCTCCTTAGGTACTCCTGTACCCGTGTTTATTTGCAAAGATTCTTTGGAAATTTTATTTGAGATTCATGGTATTCGATAACGTAGAAAAAAATACATGAAAATGTTCATGTAGAAAAAAGAGAAAGAGAAAATTGTTCTACAACATAAATACATGGAATATTATACGGCTTTCAGTATTTTCAACCAGCTGTGAAAATCCTGAATTCAGGATTTTCTTAATTCTTTTAATTCTCTTAATTTACTTTTGAAAATTATTTCAGTGGTTCTATGAAAGTCGAAGTGATGGTAAGGAAGATATTAATTTTTTTAAAAATAAAATGTTAAACAACAACAAAAAACACCAAGATGTGCAATTTATTACAATATAAATGATAAAAGCAGTAATAATTTATAGCTTCTTTATTGTATTTGTGATTTAAAAATAACAGGCTGGTGGTTGTATGATGAGCGTACCATGCAGGAGCTAGAAAAAGCCTTTGAAACGAAAAAATCAACTTTTCAAATGATGATAGCAGGTCATATGTATGAAATTGATTTTGTACAAATGATTCAATATCGGGTAACTTTTTTTTCATCAAAATATTAATAATACGTCGTAGATGTTCTTTGTACTTTTACTTTCAAAAACTATAAATTCCTATGCATATTTGATATGCAGACAATCTTCCAATTAATTAACAACATTTAAATCATTCTGTATTTAGGTAACTAATCCTACCATGTTTCGCCGGATTAAGAGAGATCTTCCAACGACTGAAAAAAGGGGAATAGCTGGAATTAGACTGAACAATAAGAAAAGTGATGGAACCAATCCAACTGGTGCTACAGGTAATTAAACATTATTAAATTGTATTTAAGAAACAAGTGTGATATTGTAATCACAAAGGAGTAAAAATAAAAAAATAAAAAAATCCATCATAAATCATGTAATATGCATGATACATACATAAGTTAAACATGTAAAAGTAATTAACTGTATTCTATTATCATCTCGTGTTTCATTTACATTTTTAATTTTTATAGTTCGACGTGGTGGTTCTTCTGCTTCGTCTCGTAATCGAAGTAGTCCAAGTAATTTATCTGACCACCAACGAGTTCATAGTCTGTCAATGCCTCATCTCACAAGTCAAGTGGATGGACCTCCTGTGTTTGAAGTAGATACAGATAGTGATGAAGATGTATTGGAGGATGAGGATGATGGTGATGATTTAGAAGAGGGAGAAGAAGAAGATGACGATGAAGATATGGAATTAGGTGAAGAGGAGGGGGATGAAAATTCTGATGAGAATGATGATGAAAGTGGGGGTCTTAGAGATGGAGCAAGGTATTTAAATTATATTGTTTTGATTGAATTATTGTTTATACCAATTATACTAATAACTAGTAAAGTAGAAAATTAGATGGTTCATTTTGGCTCTAAGGATTTATTTATAAAGCAATGTAACTAATAGTTGGGTCAATTTAATAATAATTATTGTATTTAATTTTTTTTTAGAGCTCCAACTTCACGATCAGATAGATCAAATTCAAGCACAACTCATACAACTCCCCCCTCTACCCCATCAAATGGAAATGGACCATATTCTAATGGACAATCTGGAAATCTTGGTAGTAGCAGAATTGGAAAAACAAGTCGAAATATTTCAAGTACTAATAATAGTAACTCTACTTCAAGTGGAAATAGTAGTAGAAATAATAGCACTGAACCCATTATTGTTAATCTTGAAACTGAAAGTTCTCTGCAATTACTGCAAGAGAGTAATGTTCTTCAATCTCCTACTGCCTCAAATCCTTCCTATGAAATCGATGCTAATGTAAGTAATTGTAATAATATTATAAGTTTTCCTCAATCTTCTTCTCCTATTACATCAGATAATAATCAGTATCTTAATCTTGGTCCTACGCTTCAAATTAGGTTTAACAATGGTCCAAACAATGGTTCAATCGATGAAATTTTGTAAAAATAAAAATTAAACTACAAACAACCGCAAAACAACCGCTGATCCTACTATTAATACTTATTAATAATCAATGTTCTCATTTTCCCAACAGTCAGTAAAAAATCTCACTATTTGTATGTATAATATTATTTATACTTCTTTATTTACTTTCTCAATTGAATATTATTTAATCTTAATATTCAACTTAATGTTCAAAACAGTATAAATACCAATAATAAGAATAACAATGAAGTTTCTGATTTATTTTTGATTACCTAATAGAATTCACAATTAAGTTCACGTATTAATAATTACTTATTATTATTAATATTATTATAGTATCAGCCTAAAATGCCCTCGCCTATAAATAATTTCTAGTTCATATCATACAATACGTAACTTGTACTACCAATACTAACCTGACTATAATAATATTAAACGATTACGATAAGGAAGAATGAAGTAATGATTATTGTTGGTAGTTATGATTGTTCACAGTGATAATTTATTATGATAAAATAATATAATATAATATAATGATTATAATAATTATTTTTTTTCTACCACAAAAGTAATTTACTACTAGTGCGTGCTAAAATGAACTATAGATATTAATGATTTATAAAATGAGAGATCGCAAAGAATGAAAAGCGCAAGTTTATTGATTAATTTATACCAATGATATAATGATTATACAAGTTATGTATCTATAATATTATAATTTGGCGTTTTTCGTATTTCTGTGAGTCACAGGCTGTGACACGATGTAATACAACATATATATTATGTGTTTCACTTTTCCTCTGAAACTATTATTTTTTAATTTATTTTCAATGTTCAATCTCACAGATATTTTACAACTATGCCATACTAAATATTAATAATCATAATAATTGATAATACTAATTATTTCTTGACAATGTCTCCTTATTTAAAGAATAACATAATAATATTATGCATGTTATACACAACATTATTTATAACTTATAACCAAGAAAACTAAGATTCAAGAAAAAAATGAAACTTACATAACAAAATATTTGTATATTATGATGTTGTATTACAATTTCTGTATAAAAGAAAATTATGTCGTCTTATTATTTATGATTACTGATGTTAACTTACAAAAAACTTCACGTATTTATATTCGCAGTAGTATTAATCGGACAACAAAACTATTCTTTTACTACACACTTATTATAATCTCAATGAACTGGTTTTTGAATCTTTTGTCAACCAATATATTATGATAACGTATTATGATAACGTCATATTATGAATCAATAAAAACAAAGTAATCTCATTTTGTACCGAAAAATTAAATTGTAACACGTGCAATAGTATCTCTAAACATATTATGCAAGTTGGTTTCCTTTTAATATTATTTAGACATTAGTATACAAAACTTGGGCATCATTTGTGTGTTATGTGTAATTTTTAAGAAGTGATGAACATTCAGTATTCAGTATGTTGTATTATATATTATGATGTAGTTTTCTTGTGTCCGTGTAACGTGTAATACATAATTATTATGCATTGTACAATAGCAATTAGCAATATACTAAATTTCCACGTAAAGAAACTTAATATTCGGTTGATATGGAGTTAAAATGAAATTTAATGCGCGTCTTTATGTAGCGTCATTTCCCCTATATGACAACTCTAAACTCTAAACATTATAAAATTATGAGTTATATAATTTTAGTGACATCATGTGACACGACATTCTCATTCTATAGTAGATTACGTATAGTGTAGGTACTTAATTTGGCCTAAATTAACTTCATATTTGTAAGTTGTAAGTATTTTATTGGGCACCCAACATTTTTAGTAACTTAAAATTGGACATCAGCTATTTACATAACATTTTCCAATGCAATAGTAATCCCCGGCATACTAGTAGGAGCAAAATTCTTGTACTATCCTCGTCATAAAATCATGGTACCATAATATTGAACTATCTCAACATGTATTGTTTCATTTCATAGCATGCAAATAATTCAAACATCAGTCTAAAGTTCAAAGTAAAAAAACTATGATTATAACTAGCAAAACAGTTCCAAAATATGTCATTTCACAAAACATTTTCAGATCGGGAACCTTCCTGCCTCTAAACGCCCTCCAAAAGATTTCAAAGGTGAGTTTTATATTTTTCCATCTGTTTGTCATCTCTCTATCATAATATTGTACTCATGAGTACATAATATATTATATCCAAAATCTGTGTGTAAATAATATCATAATGCATAATATATATCTATATCATTTTTTTCTCAGAGCTACAATGGCAGCAACAACATTGGCATCCAGATAAGAAAACACACGGAGAAAGTTCCTCAAAAAGTTCTCGACATCCACCACCAAAAGCAATCACTCTACCATTTTATCAAGGAACAAACAATAATTTTTCAAAATATGGTACTATTACTAGACTTTTATTGATAAAATACAAAACTAACCTTCGATTTGGTTTACGTGAATGGTGAAAGTATAATAATTTTTACTTCCAAGTAAGTACTTTATGTTGTGTTATGAATTTTCAGTGGAGGTTCAAGCGGATGGTGGTTTTGGGACTAAAATTGGACATATGCGAGTCAAAAAAACCAAGCCAATTATTCCTGGCTGGTTAGTTGAATTAAAGGATCATTTTCTCAGAGGTGTGATGGATATTAAATCGATTTTGGAGGAAGGCAATCAAGACGTTTCAGTTGTAGACATTGTTGCATCATTAGCCAAAGTAATCAACGAAGACATGGAAATTGAAATTTCTGACATTGAAATATTCAGAATTTTGAAAAGAATACCCAGAGATTGTGATGGCTATTTTAGTTTTCCACATTTTATGTATGGGCTGGGCAATCCAACAATGGCTACTGAAAAAGGAGTCTTCACACTAAGTAAAAATTAACCTATGTGCCCCTACATTCTGCAACAAATACATATTTTTCGTAGTTTCAATCAATGTTCAATCAATCATTATTCATAGACGATAGACTTTCGGCAGACAAAATTTGTAACAAATGATAGTACTATAGAACAAAGAATAATAACATTTTTCATTTGTTCTTTAGCTCAAAGGAAATTTGATGGAAAGACTGAAAGTGTATTCAGCAAGAAAGCAAAAGAAAAAGCGGCGACTGAAGATGAACAAAGTTGTGGAGACCAAAAACGTAGAGAAAAGGATGAGGAAGAAGGCGAGGGTCGCGATGAAGACGAATTAGATGCAATATCCAAAGAATGCTTAGAAAAATCAACGAAAAATACCGAAAATAGTACTTATTATATTTTATTACTTGGAAGAATTATCATTTCAGTTATTAGCATTTATGATGGGGAAATCAAATATTAGTTTTAAAACAAATCTATTTTTTTAGTTGCAAACGTACCGGATGAAACTGGATACTCACTACGAGAAAAAGTATTCTTTTCGGGATTGCTTATTTTTGAAATGTATGAAACGTTAAAGGAAGTTGAAAATTTGTACGCTCTAAGTAAAATTCCGGAACCTGCAGGTATAGAACAAGAGCGAAATCGGAAACGTGGATTTGGACAGGAAAATATTGGGAAAAAAAGTAAGTAGCAGTGAAAAGTGTAGAATTGAATAGTTACCAAGAGCTAGACATTCTTTACAACTTTTACGGTTTCATTTGCGACATGCAGTAAATAATACGTATATATACAAAATACAAAGTACTACTCAGTAACAAACGATGAATACCTATGAATACCGTTTTTCCTTTTTATTTGACAAAATGTCCAGATCCAAAAGAAGCCGCATGGGACAAACCTTTACCAGAAATTCCAAAACTAAGTCCTTATTTAACTTCAATACCGTTTGTAACAACACGATGGAATACATCAAAACCCGGACCACATGCAAAATTAAAACGAACTTGGAGCAAATTACAACCTCTTCATTTAGCCATTCGACCACCACGAAAACTACGTCATCCTATTTGCATTACAGAAAATCAAGCTCGAGTCAGAGTATGCGTTTATTAATGTTTTTCGAGCTCAAAGAGGATTATACATTTTTAATTTTTATGCTTCATATTCTTCACGATTCATGATTTAATCAATTGTTAATCAATAATTATTTATCGTTTTGTGTTTTTATTTAGCAAGCTCTAGCTTATCTGGCTGCACAGGGAGATTGCGTGGCCCTATTACCAGACATTCATTTTGTGATTCATCTAAGTGACACGGATGTAGACAAGTTAGAAGTTGTAACTATTCGAGATGATCCTGAAGATGATGAAGATTCTCATCACAGTTCCCGTGAGAAAACTAGCATTTTTCAGAATTTTATGTTTTATTATTGCATGAAAATTTAAAATTATGTACTAACCAATGCAATTATTTGCTCAGAATTCATAAGAAATAAGTCCGAATAATAAAACTGTGTTTGTTTAAATTTCAATAGAAAATCCATTTACGGAAAAGCAGTTTATTTTGGTAGAAGCTAACAAATTATACAGGCCGCATCAACTCCCAAAGCAAATTACCAAACTCACTAGTACCATAACCTACACGGATGGGCTTCAACTTCGAGAAATTGTCAAATTTATGCAACAAGAACACTGGAAGTGCATTTCGCTGAAAAAATTGGAATTTCGAGAGAAAGTTTGGGTTCGAATGCATGTTGATGAAATGCCAGGTGGTCGTATGCGTGACAGCTTTATCTACGCCTTCGTCACTTACCTTCCTTACGTTTCTCATTTACCTGTGATAAACAGCACAGTTAGGCCATATGTAGGAAGACACTCTTGTACAAAATCTTAAAGTTTACAAAGTTCAAAATTGAAAATGTCAAAAAACATCAAATATCATACTCAAAAATTTACAAGTAACAAAGAATTGAGCCAGGTCAAAATTAGATTGGATACCGGATACCGTAAAATTGGTAAAAATCAATAAATACAGAAAATTTTATTGAATCGTTCGTTCATCTCTACTAGAAATTTATTCATAATATTTCATATGTTATTTGTTATTGCACAATACAATTTTGGCTTTTGACGAATAATTTTGTACGATATTATGCATTTTTTTCTGGGTTCTGCAACCGCAGCTATTGTACAATTAATTTAGGTCAAATTTTGAGCTAAGATTGGTCTGACACATTACTCGTCTTTTTCTTGGATGTTTTACGAGATGATTTTTGTTCAGTGTCTTGTGATTCAGGGTTTTCAGGGGAGGGTTCCTCATCCCTCTGCTCTTCTGGTTCTGTTTCGGGAGGAATTGAATCTGAATCTGTAGAATTCTTCTTTTTTCCTGATCCAGTTGAATCCGTAGAGAGTTTCTTTTCTGTATTTGACAGTTGTTTTAGCTCTGTGTCTGCATCTACATCTGCAACTATATTATCTGCTTCTTCTTTGTCTTCAGTAGCTGACATTTTCTTAGCTGATGAACCATCTATTTCTTCCACATCATCCAAAGTTTTTCTACGTTCAGATGATCCTACTTCTTTCATAGCGAATGATGCTCTTCTCGAGCCATAGGACTTTTTACTATCTCCAGAATGTCTACTTGTCCCTGACAATTCTGTCTTCATCTTGACAGCATCATCATCTTCAAATGAAGTTTGTCGCACTTTTATCGATGCCTTCTTTTGGGCCTATATGCGCATTAAAAATTAAAAATCAAAACGCTTCACTTTAAGCACAGTATAAAATATAAAATAGTACGTGTTACGTATGACAATATGACCGAAAAGTACCGATAATATTCGTCTCCGTGCTTCTCGACTGGATGCCGCACTTCCAGAACTCCTCTGACTTTGTTCTCCACCTCTACCTTCTTTATTACTAGAAATGGTAGATTTTCGACTTCTCAGCAGTGGTGAAATCAGAGTGACCTTCTCCTCTGGTTCTTGTTGCTGTTCTTCCTCTTCTTCAGCTTGTCTTCCTTCCTCTCCTGGTTCTGGGACTCCGTGTAGTTGATAATTGCGACATAGCAGAACTGGAATTATTCATGAAATCATCATTTATCTTTAGTCTTTAGTGTTACAATATTCAAATTTGAAAATTGCAAGTTCAAAATATTACAACTGGTTTAAAATTTTACCTTCATCTCGCACAAAAGCTTTTCGAATATCTAGCTGCATCGGTGGATCATTCTCAAATCCATCGTTGAAAAATAGGAGGATGACGGGATAGTAATCCAATCCAATTTCATCCGTAATATAACTATTGTCAACCAAGCCATTCTATCTAGACAGTTTTTACAAGTTTCGGCATGAGTTTTTAGTTTTTAGTTTTCGCATACAAACATTTCACCGAAAATTTCAAAATTCAAAATACAAAATGCAAAGAAATGATTGGAAAATGGAAAATGTTAAACCTGATGAAGTGTGAGTGAAAAATCCAAGGGTTTTTCATACACATCCGTCCATCTATAATTGTCAATATTTGCATTGTAATTCCGATAAGTGTCCAAAATCTTTTGAAGCGGAGTGCTTTGAGTAGATTCCATTACTTTAATATCATAATTGAGAGTATTGATAACAGTTATAAAATGTCGTTTGGTTGGATCGGATGGATGTGTAAAATGTCTTCCTCTTTGCCAAATGGGTTCATCCCTTGGATCAAATCTCATACTGTTACTTCCAGATAGAAATGAGGTGGCGGACTGACGGCAACGTGCATTGTATTTACTACAATATGCACTCTGGAGAGTGAATCGAGATGGAACGCTGGAAAAGACGGTAGTTTGAGCTGTAGAGCCTCTTAGTGCTTTGATAGAACCCCAAGTTTCCAAATGATTAGGATCCGAGACATTACATTTAACGGGTATATAATTTTCCTTGATTGTGGCAACATCTTCAATCGAAGGTTGTGGAGATAAGAGAATCGTGTATTTTGGAACAGAACTTTTCCCTGTGTTTTTTGTCTTGTCACAAAAAACAAGCCATTCTTTGGTTTTCTTTCGAGGATATTGTGGTACTTCTGCCGCCGGTCCTGGTCCTGGTTCGGATTCTTCAGGAACAATCCCTTCTTCATTCGCATCCTCTTCTTCCTCTCCTTCATCATTCCCTTTGAGTAAATTTTCAATATCTTGAATAGCGGTTGAGATGCCAAATAATCTTTGGATTTCTGCATCATTCCCCGTCGTTGAATTTTGATTTTCATCCTCCTTTTGCCATTCAAATGTTATGTCTTTCAAAAATGATGAACCGGAATCCTCTCCAGATTCGTCAATCTCATCCTCCTCCTCTCCCATCCAATACATATTTTCCTCTCCTTCTTCATCCTCATCTTCGTATTCATTTTCGTCTTCTCCTTCACCAGCTGTTTCTGGTTCTTGAAGAGATGACTCTCCTGGAATTACTCCAGAGCTAGAGTTGGCTCTCGATCCATCGGTTTTGTTACCGTCTTTTGCAGAGCTCCGCCTTCGACTCTCATTATCACCAGCTAAAGAAGGAGACGCTTCTTTACCAACTGAAATTTTTCGTTGCTCCTGAGTACTTGAGATGTTGGGGTCAGTTTCAGCTCCTTCCGGAGACTTTCCAGTCGGATCTTCTAACGGTTTTAACGAGGATCTGTTCTCGTCGGATTGTGTAACAGGGCGACTCATTTCAGCAGCTCCCCCGAATAACCTTTTGTGTTTTGTAATTTAGAATTTAGAATTTTGTTGGGAACAAGATGGAGAATGAGGAGGAAAATCTCGAATTTTGAAAAATTTGCATTAAATTTTTAGTTTTTTGCCAATAGATTGCCCCTTTACAGTTTACAGCAATTTGCTTTACTTTTTGAGCTTTGAATTTTAAAATGTGTACACACATTCTACATTCTACATATGTATATTTTTCGAATGTCAAATTTTGATAAAAATGACAAATACACCAATTTGATTGGTTGAAACGAAAATCTAAAGAAATTCTGAGCATATTATTAGGCTTTCGGCTGTCCTAAAAGGCCACATTTCTAGAGCAACCGAAATGCTTTTACGAAAATACACACATGTACAATGTATATTCATACAATATACAATATACAATGTACATAAATGCGAGCAATATTTTTGCATGCACACATGCAAAATGAACGAGATTGACTCCTGTAATGCAGATTCTAGTAGAAGGTAGGCACAACTTCTGGCTAGTTGACTACTTTTACTTGTTGCAACAATTGTTGTTAACTGCATGGATATTTTGTACGTGTAATGTGTATCTATTAACAATGGCAATGTGTGCTGTGTGTTGTGTGCTGAGAGTCTGAGAGGCGGTGATATGAGAATACATCTCAGAAAAAAACATGGTGATAATGATGGCGAAATCAAGCAAAATGTATAACAATAGAGCACAATGTTTTACGCAGAGTCACTAGTCACTAGTCACTAGTCAAATATACGTTTACACTCGACTCTCGACTCTCGACTCACGTAATACTTTTACACACTGATATTTGTCATTATTTGTCATGTATTATTATTTCAAAGTATTTGCTCCTGATTTTTGCACTCACTCCTTTTCTTTTTAATAAAGTCTCTCTCTCTCTCTCTGTCTTTGTAACTGTCTTTGGAGCCTCAAGAAAACACTTATTTTTTGCACTCATTTGTCCACTTCAGGTTGACAAAAGTGAAAATGTGAATCTAGTATTTACTCTTCGTCTCAGTTTTTTCCCTTTTCTTCTTCCCTTGTACACTGTATCTGTATCTGTAATCTGCATAATGCTGCTATTAACTATTGCTGCAAACTATTTACTATTTACATACTACATGCACTTTTTACTGTAAATACTCCTTCTGTCTACTATACTGCCCATGTATCTGTACTCTGTACATTTACACGTTTGTTCAATTGTACATTGTACAGCACTTTGCACATAATATTATGGCTCCTTCGCTACATTATTTTCCATCTACTTTATCTTTATTTTATATGGTTTTGCAGTTTTGTCACTGTCACCGTACACTGTTTACTGTACAATGTAGAGTGAATAAAATACTTTGTGACTTTTTTCCTCGGTCCCTCTACAAGTATAAAGTTCAGGTAGAAAAAAGTTAAAGAGCAATTTTTTTTTACTCAAATAAACATGCATGAACATTGAGCATTGAGCATTGAACATGTTTTATTGTACATTGTACATTATGCATATACAGTTTAAGATATTAAATAGTAAATAGTAGTGGAGTACAGTGTAAGGATGATTATTTTAATTCTGCTCAACTTTCACAAGCATCACATATCTTGAATCTTGAATCCTGAATCTACATTCACACTCAACATTCTATATTCTACATGTACAATGTAATACATAAAGGAAGGCGATATTACATATTAGACGTTATAGCTCACCCTGTTTAAAAATCCTTTTAATTTTATTATGTATCATGTAAAATGTGTGCAAATGTAAATGCAAATGAGTAGACAAGTTAAAAGTTACACACACACAAGTATTTTGCTACTTTTAACTTTTAACTTTTTAGCCTGAACGTTTTTGGCTTGAAACTTTTAACTCACTTTTCATTCGAGTAATTAAATAAATAGTATGTGAATGAATGAGACATAAGAGCTGTGGTTCAAAATTCAAAGTATAGTCTAAATTCGAGATTCTAGATTACCATATTACCATATGCATAATTCATAATTCATAATGTAAAGTGTAAAGTGTAGAATGCAGTAATTATGGCTATAGAATATAATATGGGTGATAAATAGCTGTAGTTGCAATACATGATTATAATTATGATTGTGATTATAGTAAATGATGACTACTTAATGGTGATAAGTTACATACGTTTTGTGTTTTGTATTTTGTGTTCTCTTGTCTATCCTTTTTTTCTATCTGGCGGAAATTGGAGCAGCACTTACTTAATACATAATACCATCTTAATACTTAATGCCGACTAGTCACTAGTGAATACGAATACGAACATGAATATTATGTGAAGTTTGAAGAGAGGAGACGAGATGGTGAATGAAATGAGAAATTACTCATGATTGACTGACTGAAAGAGTGGAAAAGAATGTCGTTGAAAGGAAAATTTGTGTAACTATAATAATTGATAATAGCCCACGCTCCTTCACTTTATCAACTCAACTCAGCTCAGCTCAGTTCAGCTCAACCACTTTGAAATTTGAAATAGCTACATTAAAAATTGATACAGATGAATATCCATTGAACCAAAAAATGTGGAGGTAATATTACATTATATTATCATTGTATTGTGTTATATTATTACTTATCGTATTTGTCATTGTACTATTGTACAACAACAATACACGACGACAGTGCAATACAAAATATAGTACAATATGAACTACGTAATATGTAATATAAAATACTTCTTGTCAATTGTCAACTCATTGAGTTAGAAATGGAAAACGTGGCAAGCAAAAAATGGTACATGTATCATGAAAATGTAACGGCAAAAGTGGATGTCGATCTCGATCTCGATGTGGATGTCGAAGTCAAAATGGATATTATTGTATGCATTCCTGATGGATGTAAGATGTGAGATGTGAGACGTAATTATCTAATACAATATGGACATTGGAAATCGCCGTATTACATCTTGCATGTAATGATTTTCCTGTCCAATTACTCGATTCATTAGTATTAGTATTAGCATTAGCCTCAGCCTCACAAGTCACAACGGATTATGTACGAGTTACAAAAGTTGGAACAAGGAAAAAAGAAAAAGAAAAATCACCTTTCCCGTTTTAAATGTCTAATATAAGTTACAAGTATATACGTAATACGTAATACGTAATCCTGTCATCAACTCAACTTGAAACTAGACAGATGAAGATAAGCTTAAAATACGTACAAAATTGCCAATTCAAATGGTAAATCACACTGCACAACGTCAACTGTAAAAAGTACACAAAATTTTAGAGTTTGCTTACAAATATATTACGTGAATGTTGAGTGTGTGATGTGTGAAAAAGAGGTATGATGAAAATCCTTTTGTTAGATAATAAATGATTATTTGTAGTTTGTTTGTACTTTGTACTTTGTAAATTGTAAAGTCTAATGAGGAACATGAAGGAGAATAATAAAATGTAAAATCTTTGCTTTCGTGTTCTATGTTTTATGTTTTATGGCTCCGAGGAGAGTAGAGATCAGACATCGTAGACACTAGACATTAGACATTAGACATCATATAACAGCTCACAGCTAACCTTAACTTTGCATTTTGCATCTCATCGACTAGTCCACTCTTCCACTCATCTGCTCATCTGCTCACTGGATTCACCGGCCCGTTGTCTCTACTCTCTACATTCCACATTCTTTATTCTCTGTTTTCTATATTTTTACTGTTCTTCATTCTCATTCTCATTCCCAGTCTCATTCACATGTGTTTTTAAAAATGTGAAATGTGAAGTTCACACGAGAGGAAAATTCTTGCATGCATTGAGCATTCGATCCTTTTCCGTCGTCCATTCATTCACAATTCACATCCAATATTCACTCACTCATTTATCGCAAGTTTATCACGAACAAGGGAATTATGATGGAATGCCTTGGCTTTGACTTTGACTTTTGTGTCGGAAAAAGAGAAGAGAAGAGAAAAGAAAAGAAGAATGAGAAAGAAGAAAAAGAGGAATATTTGCTAATTTTATTTTATTTGCTAACTGTTCCAAGTTCAGAGGTCACACTCTTGTGTCAAATGCTGTCAGTCCTCATATTTGCTAAACGTACTTACTCTACACTCTACACTTTATATACTGCGGATTGTGTTGTGAATTGTGGATCTACTACAGATTGTACCATATAACATAGAACAGATGGATTAGACATGTTTGTAAGTGTAAATGGAGACAAAAAAATAGCTATTGGCGATAATGACGTAAAAAAAGGTAAAATGTAATCACTGTAACGGCAATATTCCGCATGAAAATGACCATCAAAACTCAAAACTCAAGACTCAAAAGTTAAGACTAAAGACAACGACAACCAAGACGATGCTGCTGCTGATGATGATGAGGATGATGATGTTGACGGTTGATGCTGATTCTGATTCTGATGTTGATGCTGATGTGAGGGGGGATGAACGATGAAGGATGAACAAGTAAAAAGAATAAATCACATACATCATACATTGTACATTACTTTGCAGTCTGTAGTCTGCAGTTTGCTTGTAGGCAGTCAAAAAACTGAAACTGTGAACGGAAAAAACTGTGTTTTTTTATGCATGTAAATGTGTATTACTATTTACTGTACATATCCATAGTCCATCCTCCATACTTACACTTTTGTATTTTATATCTTGTGGATATTATGTACACATCTAATGAGAAAATACGATGTCCTACTCATTTTTCTTTTCATCCTCTTTTTCTTCCTCCTCCTCTTCTTCTTCTTTGTTTAATCATTAGTTTCCTGTGTTTCCCTAAATTATGCAGTTTTTCCTGACTAATTAACTCTATGTATACAGATGCTGAATGATATATTATGGTATAATGTAGTGTATGAGTCAGTATGAGCGATATGTAAAATGTAAAGTGTGTATTAGTGTGTAGTGTGCAGGTCTAGGAAGTAGGTAGTAGGTACGAATTCATAATGCGTATATGCACATATTTTGTATATACTTGGTATAATATTTTGTCTTGCGTCTTGTACTTGCTGTTACATTTTAATTTTTTCTCGTCCAAATGGAAAACTGTACTTTTGCAGTTTGGAGTTTAGAGTCATTCATTTCCTCTCTCTTTCTTTTCATCGTGGCTCATCTTCATCTTATCGGAATCTTAATTTTACTTAATACCTTTTAATACTTAGTCCTTTGTATTTGTAGCTTATTTATTTTATATTTTATAGTGTATCTTTTGAATAAAGAATTTATTAGTCATTAGTCATTTGCTCCAAACTCCAATCTCCAAAAGTCATGGAAAATCCGACTCCCTCATTGACTTTTGCATGATTTGTATTGTGTATTGTGTATTGTGTGTAGTGACTTTTGAATTTTTGAATTAATAGTTGATAGTTTAAAGTTTTTATTCAGTTCGGTACTTGTTACTTGGTATTTCGGTTTGTGGACCATTCACATTTCCCATGATGTCTATATTTTATATAACTACAAAAGCTATACATAATGTATTTTTACATAAAGCCTACGAAGTCATGTCAAAGACCTAATTCTCACTCATATTCTATTTCCATATTCTGTGTTATGATGTTATGATGTAGCATTTGTAATTTGTACGTATAGCATATTAGCATTATTAGTGTTAGTGTTATATGCTGTAAATATTTTGTATTTTGTATTTTATGCACACAACATGCAAGTAATTTATTAAATCACATCATGCTACATTCTACATGCTACTGTATACTGTATACAGTAATACAGGCCCGCAATAACAACAACAAGAAGAACAACAATAACAACAACAACAGCAGCAGTAATAATAATAATAATAAGTACAACAATAGTTTATAACCTCTCGCTCCTCTGCGTTATTCATTTTAATAGGCGGAAGAAAACGGTTTCTTTTTATTCACTCCGAAATCCATTACATTTTACATTACACTAAATAAATTTCTAATGATGACGACCACTTCTGTATTCTGTATTGTATATTATGTATTATGAGAATACAGATATGTGCATGCATTATATATTATGTACTGATGTTTTGTATTTTGTATTATGTATTTTTATTAAGAAAGAAAAAGACCTAAACCTACAACCTACAATTCAAAACCACTTAACATAATCTACTATTCATGTTGATGCCCATCCGCCCTCTAAAGAAAAAAGAAGAGTCAGGTCAGTACCGTAAATTGTAAATTGTCTATCTATCTCTATTTGTTTTCCATTATACATTATTCATAATACAAAATCCACTGATGATGACTAAATATAATGTGCACTGAAAACTGAAAAATACGTACATGTATGATGAATATTGTCAATTATTATCTAAAAGGAAATCGTGTAGAATGTAGAGTGTAGAGTGTACAGGAAAAGAATGAAGAGCGTGTGATGTAATATTACATATTTTACATGATATTTAATACTCATACTTACAGCTTGTGTACAGTGTGGATTGTGTGTTATGTACAATGTTACAATGTATTTTATATCGTGCTATATATATTATTTATTTATGTGGGTCAAAACTGAATTTTTTTCAAGTTCAAAGTATCACACAGTACAAAATACAAAATGGATAGCATAATGAAAATGATGGCTGAGAATTGAGAATGAAGAATACAGAATGGAAAACGGTACCAAAAATACATGCTACAAAGTACCAAATTGGCTGACCTATCTTGATTCTTGATCCATCTTTAATCTACCATCTATATAGAAAGAAGAAAGAAAGAAAGAATGATTTAATTCCAAACTCCAAAATCCCTGCTATAAACTATAAACAGAACAGCAAACGTTAACATGGGGCACAGATAAAAAAGAAGAGGAGAGAACAAACACGTGGACTTGAAAATGGGATGTGAGATGTGAGCCAAAAATCTCCTCGATGATCTGGATGATAAACTGTAGATCGTACTAGATTGTAGATGTGATCCGTCATACGTTTCGTTTTTATGCATGATGTATGATGTATGAACAAACAATAATGAAATATAATTTTATCATCCTCAACTTGCACGAGAACGAGACCAACTTGAAGATGCTTGATGACAATTGAATATTGAATGTGTGCAATCTCCATCTTCTCATTTTCTGCTCATTCTACTTCCATTGTAGAATCTACAGTCTACAGTCTAGACTTGAGACCGAATCAGAAGCCAAAAGCCAAAATTAGATAGATGATGGTGGTCCTTATGAAAAAGTAAAAATTAGTAAGAGCACACAGCACAAGTGACACTACAAATAATAAATAATATGGATCCTTTATAAAACATCTTTTTTACTTTCACGATTCACGCGACGAGTATCAAATTACAATTTTGAATTTCAATTACATGTGTGATGTATGTGCAATGTGCAAGTCGTTCTCGTTTTGGTTCTCATTCTCAGTTCTCGTCAGTAGTCATTGTCTAATTTTAAGTAGTTTTAAGTAGGGCTTTTAGCAGTCTCATTCTAATAGATAATAGATAGTGCATAGTATCTAGTTTTTTTTCGTCTTGTATTCCTTTGGATCATGGAGATATAATGAGAATTTTCTATTTTTTTTATCATAATATTTTGTTGCTTGTTGATTGTTGATTAGTGATTAATAAATCATGAATCTACAATATACTGTATACTGTATACAATAATATACAATACAGCCATTTTTTTCTATGTACAAAAAAATATGCATATTTTTGATTTTTGATCAATAGTTAACAAACGTAGGTCACATAATAAAAGCTTAATAATGAATATGATTGGAGGTTGGAGTTTGGAGTTTGGAGATTGGACTGACTAAATGAGATGGAAAATTTTGGTTGGAAGGTGACAAGATGATTGTCATTGTTCATTTTACTATTCAGTGTGCAGACTTGAGACTGTTTGCTGTTTGCTATTTGTCGTTCTTCGTTCTTGTTTCTTGTTCCTCTCTTCATCATTCATCAGTAAAATCAGTAATCAGTAATCCTCTGCACTTTGCTATTGTACATAGTAAATAATTCATAGAATTGCGTAATGAATATAAAACATCAAATGTGTGACCATGTCGCGAGTCGCACGTTTATTTATCAGCGATACATGATGCATAATAGCATAATAGATTATACATAATCTTGCACGTATTTACCCTGTGCTAGGTACATTTTACATCAAGAATCAAGAACCAAGAATCAAGAGTCAAGAGGTATGCACATGTAAAGGAGCAAATCCTCATTAATGCTCGTTTTTTAATTGCACGACCAGAGATGTCCTGGTCATTTTCTCCTTTCTGAGACACATCATCATCATCATCGCCATTACAATCATCGTAAAAAATATTGCAAGATATTATAATATGTACCTATGTATTATGTATGTGTAATGAATAATATAATATATTCATTCTGTAATACATATGATGGAACAATTTGAATTTGAATTATCTGTATTATAATATTACATGGAATTTGCAAGTCAAACGATTAAAATTTGGTCTGATTGTTAGTTGTTCGTTGACATTGGACATGTAAAAAATGGACAGATGCTGATGATGCTGATTTTTGATGGTGGTGAAGAAGAGCTGGAAAAAGGAAAAGAAATGAACGGATAGCTTGAAATGTATTACATATTACCCATATTAGATAATGAAAGAAACCATCTATTTATTTTATAAGGAACAAAAGCCCATGTAGAATGTAGATTTTAGATATATCATACATACTACATACTACAGACATTTAGAATTTAGATACATTTACAATTTACAATTCACATTTTACATGACTCGATATATTATGATACATTTGATGGTCTGTTTTATATTCCCTGTAGAGTTTGAAGTTTGAAACTCATTTGACCACATCACATTATCATGCAGGATAAGTTCACTTTTGTATCTGTTGTCTAGTGTGTATTGTGTATTGGTGGAACGCTTTAGTGTTAGATGGATGGGAGATTTTGGCAATCTAGACTCAAGGTCACATATTCTGAAAAATTAATTTCACGGGCAGCAAAAAAAAATCTGCTATTTTATTTCAATGGAATGGAAGATTAAGAAGAGTTACCCTCGCACCTCGCACATACTAAATACTAAAAGTATCTTGTATAATCTTTAGATTGACTGTAGACGAAGCGGGTAAAAAAATGGAGTCTAAAGAAAAGTCAAAGAACGGCTAAACCCTCAAACGATTATGACTGTGTCTGTGATCCATAATACGTAATACAAAATGAGTTCCAGACTCCACACTGTTTCTCTTTCTCATGTCTCATGTCTCATCAATGTCTCATGTGTTTGTTGTCCCTCTGGCAAAATCTATCTACTGCAAACTCCATACTCCATACTGTGTACTGTACATCATGGAGAAATAGAGACTTTTATCGTTGTCATTATGGTGGATTGTAATTGGGATGATCCAAACCCCAAACTAATCCAAAAAAAACATAATCCGTATTCTGCTCATGTTTTGAAGCTGAATTTTAACTTTTTAGATCGTAGCCATTTATAACATGAGCATTGAGCATTGAGCATATTACATATTACACATTTTACATTTTATCATTGACTACTCCATCCTCAAACAACAAATCAAAATTCAGCAAAAAGGGAGGGAATAGAAAATGTGCGAAAAACAATGCGTGTGTGGTGTGTAGTAGAAATGTGCAATGTGTTTTGAGTATATTTAGTATACTCTGTATTATTGTTGATTGTTATTATTAAGGATTGAGGATTAAGGTGTATTCAATCTTCTGTGTGAAATATGAAATATACTGGTACAAAATACAAAATACTATGTATACCGTATTAATGTAAAATATACTATGCACATAGTGTATGGGGTGTAATAAGTTTGGGCTGACAATGAGCGGAGCGGATTGTTTGGAGTTTGGAGTTTGGAGATTTGATCATAACGCATAATAGTAAAATAATAATAATGATGATAAATAAATATGAGGCAGGAGCTGAAGAGATACATAATAATATAACCTCTATTTATAAAAATAAAATGTTGGATGTTGGACAGACAAACTCACATGGATGTGCATACGTATTAAATTTGGATAACAATAGAAAATGGGAACACAATGGAGCTCAACTCAACTCAGTCAAACGCAAAACGCCGTACAAAATACAAAATACAATACAATACAAAATACAATGACTATACGGTGGTTTTTGCTTTGCCTGCTCACTCACTGCTCACTTATTCACTTGGTCTGAATTTTGAATCATTTCAAGTTGACTCCCTTTTCTTTCCCGATTTCGATAGATAACAATAATTGTATAATATTTTGTAATACCACAGACTACTATAATCTACAATACATGCGTACATCTCATGTCTTATATCTTATATCACAAAAGCATAAGCAAATGCAAAAGAATAAGCATGATCGTAATAGATATGTACATTTTGTACATTCATCATTTTTATTGTGTACTCTCTACAGTGTACAATGTACAATCATACATGAGCCATTAGACCATTGTTGCAATTATTTGCAGTGTAAAAAGCAGTTTTAAACTGTCTACTATCTTTTGTCTTCTATCTGAATTTTGAATGCTGAACTGAACTGTCTACACTAGAAAAAAACTTTGAAACTCTTCTAATTTATACAATATCTTGATTATTTCCTATCACTTGTCATCAGTCATCAGTCATCATGCTACATACTGATATTACATATGATGTATGATGTGTGTCTGATATTGCATGGATCATTCTGCTGGTTTCTGGTGCATATAACTATTATCTCTGCCTGTCTTTAGAATTTATTTAGAAATATCTGCATCTATTGCTGATGGTTGAAATATCATGGATTTTTTACTAGAATATCCAATATCGAATACAATATAGGTATTTTTTAAGATTTGAGATTTGTACTGTCATGTGCACTGTGCAATGTCTTCCTATTTAACTTTCATTATATATTTTGTACATATAAGGAGAAAAAGTGAATCACACTCTTTAAAAGTTTTTTTTTATTTACACCTTTTAAAAATACTAATACCATCTCATTCTCAATTTTCATCTCACTTACACTTTTTACACTTTACACAGTACACACTTTTGTTACGACTATCCATTTAGATTTATTTTCCATTGGGAAACTCGAAACTCCAAAGTCCGTAGATGTATAATAATATTACATATTTCTTTGGGTATGAAGTATGAAGAATGAAGAATTAAGTATGAAATATGAATCTGTATTGAGATATACTAAATATGTGATGTGTAATATTCCATATTCCGTATTCCGTAGTTATTCAGATTCAGTAAGTATTGAGTGTTGGATGTTGAGTGAGATGGCACAATGCAAGGAAATACTTAATGTGTAATGGATAATATCCTTTACGGATAGTCCGTAACCGTGTATGTGTATTATAGATAAATTCTATATTACACTTCATTATATTATACTATATTATATTATGCACACATATGTACTATGTATTTATAGAGGTGACTGAGAACAGAGAATGGAGAAGGTAGAGATACCAGATACATGTATCATATATCATAATATATTATACAATAATAATAAAATATGATGTATTATGTGCAAATTGCAAATGGATTATAATGGGTAATGTATTTGGTCGTTCCTTTTGTGAATAGGTGTACAAGTGTAGAATTGTAGAAGGTAGAAGGGTAAAGTGTAGAAACTCCAATTCAACTCAACTCAACTCAATCTCAAGATGGAAAACATTAGATGCTTTCAAGACGATGACAAAAAAAAGGTAATTTTTTAAAAACCCTTTTATGTTCGCCTTTTAGCTCGTCTCACAGTACGTAGTACCGACCTTTTATGTACGATGTATTATGTACAAATAGTATAGTATAATAAGTGTGTATTCGAGGTTCGTATTTCGTATGCAATCCTTCCTTCTCTGCATGTTTTTTAAGGCGGTCTTCAGTCTTCAGTCTTTAGTCCTGAGTCTTTTAATCCCTCTCAATTTTTTTCCGATCCAAAATGTTCAAATCCAATCCGCAGTTCATATTCGTATTCACTATTCACACAGAGAAGACTAATAATAATAATAAGAAGAATAATTGTTGATTCTCCAAAGGAAGATTCAAACAAAAAAATCAAATCTTTTTAAACGTCTTCAAGAACTCTGCACTCTTTACAATGTACAGTGAAGGGGTATGTTGTACGTTGTACATGTACCATAATAATCATATAGGTTATACATGTGTACATACTTTTTCCTTCTGCACTGATTCTCAACTCTCAACCGATTATGTGTCTAAGATTTTGATATACTTGGATACCTAAATGAACAAAGTGCTATGTTAAGCATGATACAACACGTGTATGATGTATGTTTTGTATACTACATGCATAACACAAAATATCTACATGATGCCTTCAATGTTCAATGTGGTTCATTCTGCTGTTTTTATTCCATTTCATTCCATTTATTTGATTTTTTTGTCCTCGTTTGCTCTCGCTTTCGCTTCTTTCGTGCTGGATAAATATAAATAAAAATCCTTTCAGCTGCTACTGCTTCGGCTGTTTTGTTTTGCTTTGTTTTGCTCTGCTTTAGTTTCCATTTTTCATTTTCCATCTGCATTTTGTAGTTAGTTGGGTTTTTGTTTGTTCTTTTCAAGTTTCAAGTTCAGTCTATGTTCAGACTCTATATTATATTTTATACTCGTCCTTATTTGGTATATCTAGTATCTAGTGTCTCCTGACTATAGTGTGTAGAATGTAGAATCTAAATTATGTTACACATTACGTGATTAAACAATTTTTATAATGTGCATTTGGTGTATCTTGTGTAGTTTTAGTAGTTATCATTTTCCATGCAAAATTTTTTCAGGGATATGGGATGTATATTATGCATTATATAAATAAAGCTAGGGAGTCTGATGGTAAGTTTGGTAATATAAATTGTAATATAAATTATAATGTAATATATTGTATTTTATCACCGTGTTTGCTCCTTTTTAAGCCCAATTTTAAAAACGACATAACATAATAATCATAATCATAATAACAACAAACGATTTTTTTTTCTGTATATATTCTACACAAAATAAATTATAGATACTAGATACATTGCTACATACTACACACGTTTAAGGGGAAAGATATAAATAATAAAGGATAATAAAGAATAAAGCATGAAGTATTATTATTCTTTTACCTGTGTGTGTGGATAATGTATCTCTAATATTATTAGTAGATACTTACCTATTACCTACACATGTGTAGGGAGTGTGTGAGTCTGTTTCAGTTTGCAGTCTCAAGTCTGAGCTGAACATTGAACTGACGATGAGGAGCATGTGAGTAAGGAGTATTAAGTATATGGTCACATTTGAGATTTTAGAATACAACATACAATATGCATCCATAAGTACTGCATGTTGCATGTATAAATATGTAATAACAATGGGATTTTAAGCAGCTGGACCACATTTGCCCTCAAATAATATATAAATGTAATAGTATAGAGTATAAAGAGGACAGTACACTAGATACTAGTATTCCAAGTGCACAGTACGTGTTGTATTGTGTATCACAGATACGTACAACGTATAGCTCTAAGCTCTTTCTTCTTCATCCCCCTCAATTCACGTATACGTGTACGATGTACGATGAGTACGAGTTTTGGGAAGAGGTTAGAGTACGCTAAAATTCTTGTAGGACAAGAGTGATTTTTAAATTGCACCAAAATATCATAGATGTGTTCTCCGTCGAAAATAAGTGTATGTGTTGCGGGTGAAAAAAAATTAATTTCCATCTGGGTGGGGCTGGGAGGGTCCAACGATTCGTCCCGCACCTCAAGTGTGTAGTGTGTACCTTCTCTGAATTTTGTATTTTTTGGTGTTGATCGATTTTAATTTTGGTCAGTATCAGTCGAATCTCCGGATGACAAAAAAAAATAAAATATTCGACCTCTGGCGGTCATTAGTCATTCCTTCTACGTAGTGACATCTAAAGGTCACATTTTTTAGCTTAGGTCCAAAGGAAGAGGTAGAGCTCAGAATAGTCAAAATCGAAGAATAGCGACACTTTGTAGCTGGCCAATACACGAAAATATGTAATAAACTTTGATGACCTCTGGAAACCCCACCTTTTTGAATTTCGACGAACCAAACATATTTATCCTGGAGGGTCATCTGGGGATTCGATTGATACTGATCAAATTTGAAATGGTTGCAAAAAATACGAAATTCAGAGAAAGTGAATCTTTGGACCCCTCCCAGCCCCACCCTCGTGGAAATTAATTTTTTCGCTGATACGCATATGTACCCTTATTATCGAAGGGGAACATAGTTATGATTACATAGTTATGATTACATATTCGGTACAATGTAAAAACCACCACTGCAAGAATTTTGCTGTACTCTAACCGCATCCCATCCACAACCATACAGTGAAATCTCAGAGCTCCTTGAGGATACAGTTTTGCTTTGTCTCTCGACGAGTTGCCATCTCGATCCTGATTCTCGTCCTCATCGTCTCCATATTCAGCTACCAGTACCAACTACATATTTATACGTGAGTATTCAACATTCAACATTCAAAAGTGTTCTTTATTTCCTTCGTTAGGAATATATAGGTAAAAAAGCATTTGGAGCCATTTGGTTTCTCTAAAGTTTTTTTTCTTTCTATACTCCTCTTCTTCTCTTCATCCCCATCACCATCCGCACCATCCTCATCATCATTATTATCCTTTGTTCTTTTTCCTACATTGAAACTTGATCGTATTCCTAGAACCTATAGAATACACAAGATACAAAACACAAAATACGGAATAGACAATAGTACAATTATTGTATTTTATTTTACATTTTATTTTCCACTTACTTTACTTTATCATCCGTATTTGGAAGATCAATGTCAGCATGAATTATCATATATATATCTACAACATCACATAATATTTGCTCTTTGTTTTTTTTTGTTTTGTTTTCATAGGATAGAGAAAAAATCCAAAGCGAGTTCATAGAAGAGAAGACGAATGAAAGAGAGAGATATCCAACAAAAAAAATCCATTGTTTTCATCTTTCTTAATAAAAATCCAAATCCAGAAGAAGGATGACGAGTGAAAAAGAGTGATATAGACAGCTTATGTGTGTGTAATGTGTCCAGCCAACAATAAAAAATAATAAATGTTGCCTGCATGAAAAAGTGTTTTGAAACTAGAATCTTGGCAGATTCAAAACTGTTGTGATTTCGTTGGAACATTTGGAAAACACATGTGATAAAATTGACCCCTACAAAACCGTGAATTGTGAGTGACCTTTTATTTTGTGTCAAATATCAACAACTCTAGACTCTAGATTCTAGATATCTGCAGTCTTATTGTCAATCCGAATTCTATAAAATTTATCCTATAAAATAAAAAACATGTTGTGAAAGAATTGACATTAACTTTCTCATCAACAAAAAGAATAAGAACAAAAGAAGACGAAGAAGATCAACGATAAAATATTTTATTAATATCTCCGTTACATTTTTCAAAACTGACATTTTTCCATTTTATCAAGTTTCAAGTCTTCCTTTTTTAACTTCCTTTCTCATCAAATTCCATCGTTTTCTAGGTTCTGGTTTCTGGTTTTTTATCATCATTATAAAAGTGTGTACTGAGAATATAATATTATGGTAATGGACTTTTAAGCTCTCATCATCAAAAGTATCAAGAAAGAAAGAAAAAAGTAATAAGTATGCAAGTGTAATTAAAAGGAAAGCGGAAATCATTTTTTTGTATTCAAAAAAGCAGTTATCAGTTATCACATGTTTTTTATAAACATGTTTCTTTTGGTGTATAAATAAAAGTAAAAATAAATCACGGTTAAATTGAGGAACGGAACCAAAAACCAAACGTGCACATTTTATAAAGCAGAATACGTTTCTGTTACATAATAATAATAATAATAGTAACATTATAATAGGCATAATATCATAACGATTAGAAGAACAGCAAGCATCAAAAACGAAGATACTAATCAAATATAAAATCGTATTAAAAGTGGATGACCTGTGTGTATCTACATTCTACATAATATACTTGTGTGATAATAATAATACTACTACTAGTAGTAGCAGTACATAGTATGATCAGAGTGTGTGATGAATCGTGAGAAACAAGGAGAAGTAGCAAGGTCACTCAGATAAAATTCCCTGGTCTCTAAAATACTTGGAGAAAGAACAAGACCAAGAGTGTAATAAATAAGAGGACCTTTTTTTGTTGTTACTGTATAATAATATTATTATATCGGAATCGGTATAATATTGTATCTATCTAAAACCTAGTTTCTAGTATCTAGTAGTATCTACAACTGGAGAGAGTTGAAAGTTTAAACTTGTGGTGTCTACTATAATATCGGGTTATTTTTTCTCATCATCATCACCACCATCATCATCATCCTATCTACAGCTTTTCTACGGCTGCTTTTCTGCTCCTGCTTTCAAATTCAACATTATTTCTTCTTGAGTCAGGTGAGTTTTTTTTTGTTTTGTTGATGTTGATGTTGTAGTTAGTTAGTTTCCGTCTTCCTATTTTAACACTCACGTACATACATGATACATAAGCTTTGGTATATTTTCTCTACATTACGCATAATATATTATAGAATATGTAGAATGTAGGATGTAAAAAAGGGCTTCTTTCTTTCAATACTTATTGAAGTACATCACTAACCCTTCCATATTCTTCTTCTTGTTATTATTATTACAGATATTATTATTTATAGTTATAGACATGTTTTGCAAGTAAATTTTTCGCGCTTACAGATGCCCTTGAAAATACAAATCATTTTGCTGCTGGA
>JAQGBH010002153.1:0-26334 GCA_034698265.1 Sminthurinus aureus | reverse complement strand
CCGTGAACTTCCTCAGAATTTAGGGAACCTCGCCAATTTGGCGGAGTTAGACGTCTCACGTAATGGTAAGCCAGAATTCAATTTATCAAAATCATTTATGTATTTCACATATTTTTCGGTTTAAATATATTATGTATGTATAAAATAATATAATAATAATATAGTAATAAATAATAATAATAATATAGATGTATATGCGCTATTACAAGCATATTTTCAATCTTGACGTATTTCTTATACATACAAATATTATAAATGTATGGTTGCCAGTTTGGTTGCGGCTCTTTGTGGCTTGGTTTTCATGGAATAAACTATAATGTTAATCCTGAATTATGTACTCTCAACTCCCAAGCACATTCTCACTTAATGAACAAGAAGAAATTCAATTTATACAGTCTGACTCATTGAACAGAATCGACTCTCCCTCTGTTCTATGTCAATTTGTCAGCACTATATGGATAACTCTCTCCCTAAACGTAATTTTTCTCTCTTACTCTTTTCTACCAGGATCCTGTATTGAAAAAGATCTGGATTGTGAATAGTCATAAAATAAATTATACTAATTTTATACTTTTAATAGACCTAATTTTGTTTCAAAATAAAATGTTTGCTTGGACATAATTCATCAAGACATTACAATATTGTCAACTGTCAGCAAAAATATTTCATGTTTATAGCTGAGAGTTATAGTTTTGTATTGTCTTACATAACCCACTATGTTCATTGCAATATACATAGTTCTATGTCCCACTTATGTTCAAAATTACAGAGTACATAATTTGTTCAGAGAAATAAGTCAAGAGAGAAAAATGAACCTCTTATATCTGTATTCTTTGAGTAATACAGACAAATAAAAAGGACGCAAACTAATTGACAAGCATCAATGTTTTGTATTGTATGTATTTGAAACATTTAAATGCATAATATTTCATATTTGTCATGAAAATATGAAATATCGACTACATCATTCTAAATTTTCCTTCATATTGTTTTCAGAAATCCATACCATTCCCATTTCGGTTCGGAGTTTAGGCCGACTTCGGCATTTAGATCTGAGCAGTAATCCAATAACAAGGTTATAAAAAAACATTTTTTGTTTACACACAAACACAATATATTTTTTATGTCAGAAACATAATGTTAAACATATTTATGCGGCATTTACTTGTACTCAATACTCAATGTAATATGTATCTGGATGTGGAAAGAAAGGTCATATTGACTCAAGTTTGCTTCTTCTTTTTTTACATATATTTACCCTACGTAGCAATTACATTTGTGATAGAAGCTGTTTATTGGCTTGTACACAACAACAAACCTTTATCACTTTCTCCATGTGTGTTTTTTATTTTTCATATCAAATCGAGTGAAAGTTATGAATTTTCCCTTGCTTTCTTCAAGTGTGAAAGTAATGTTTACTGTGTTAGAATTCAATAATAATAATAATTATATGTAAAGCGTAGCTCCCCATGTAGTAATAAAAAGTATAATTTAATTTAATTTTTTCAGGGTCAATTTTACACTATTCAAGTATTTTATAAAATTGATACGGATATATGAAAAGACTAGGCTTTAGAATCCTAGTTCAATATTTTACAAACGTAATACAGTTGCATGTTACAAATGATCAATCATTATGGACAAAATACGCACAGTACATTTGTATTACTTTCTTAAAGTTTCACTAAAACCTCTCGTTCACATGATATTATGTCAAATGTTTTTGTAATACATAGTACGTAATGTAACGTTTAACTGACACTAAAAAGTTGAAATGTTTTTGATTTCTATGAAAAATGAAAATAGAAAATAGTACATTAGATAAAATTCCTAGTACTTTTTAAACTACTCATGTACTCATGATATCTGTGAATATACATATGTATAATGTATATTTGGTTTCCGAGTTCTATTGAATTCTTTCATTCATTTTGTTTTAATGTTATGAGTATGAGTAAAGGTATAATATATGTAATATGTATGCATGTTTTAGTTACATAATTAAATTTTATAACATGAAAAATCAATATTTACAGTCTGCCAGCCTCATTCTGTGAGCTCAAGTCACTGACGATACTTACACTAAATGATACAGCACTCACTGAGCTTCCAGATGCTTTCGGAAAGTAAGTCTAACATTTTATCATTTGACTCATGTTGAACCATGATCTTTCTACATTCTACAGTTTTCATTCCTCTGCGTGCATACTTGTCATGTAACATGAATCATGTTTCTTGTTATTTCTTATCCCTGACCATTACAAGCTAATGCTTGTTAAATCCCAGATCCCAGATCAACTGTACTTATATACAAATGTCGAGGTTGACCAGTTATCAAGTATTTATATGAATGATTAGAGAAAAAAAATAATGATACGTCATCCTTTTAGCATGTTCGGTTTAAGAAAGAATGTTGAAAGATGAAAGATCATAGTTCAACAAGGCCTACTTATCTTTAGTAAGCTTCTTTATTATTACTTTATCATTAGGAATGTCATACCAAAGTTTTATTTTTTTTTGTCTCGATACTTTGATATTGGGTTGGTAATAATAATAATAATTTATTCAGTCTATTCTGTGCGGACAGAAGATAGAAGTAGATCCAATAAATTAATTTTTATGAACGATGGAATTTATCATACATAAAGTATTGAGTATTTTAGGATTCGAAATCCAAATGCGATTAGGATGTTATGAATGTTTTCTAAAAGATGAATGAATGATAAATTATGAATAGTAACTATAATTTGAATTTTGAATTGATATATTTCAGTTTAACGTCTTTAGTCAGCATTGAATTACGTGAAAATGCCCTAAGAAGTCTCCCTTCAAGTTTTGAAAATTTAAAAAATTTGGAGAGGTTAGATTTGGGTGATAATGAACTAACCGATTTACCCCCATTTATTGGACAATTGACCAAACTCAACGAACTCTGGTTGGACCATAATTTATTATTTCGACTTCCAAAGGTAAGGATTTTCGCACTTGTGCGTATTTTTAAAGTATACATATAGTGATTTAATTCTGATTATTAGTATTAGTATTATCCCCCTTATCTATTAATTAATTATGCGACCACACCTACGTTCAAAATTTGTTTATTTTGAGAAACTTGATACGTACGAGATTTATCTAATCAATATTATGATTCTCCTTTTGGATTCTATTTCAAATGATGCGGATTATGCCATTGTTTTATTACATCATTAAACTTATTTGCCTTCCTTTCTTTCTTTCTACATTCCTGTATATAGGAAATAGGAAACTTAACCCAGCTAGTTTGTTTGGATGTGAGTGAGAATCAATTGGATGAACTACCAGATGAATTGGGAAATTTAAAGTCTCTATCAGACTTTCTAGCATCACAGAATAATCTGGATAGATTACCGGCTACCGGTAAGCTTCGTTATTCGTTATCTTTACACTACTACCTCTATTCTTAAAATGAAAAGGATGCTCAGTAATACATTACCATTTTTTTTGGTAAGAGTTGGGAGTTAACTTTTAAATTATTAATTTACGATAATAATTTTTTTGTGTTTTTTTTTGTTTTTTTTTAATATTATCACTATAGTTGGTCAGCTGAGTAATTTGACGGTATTAAAATTAGAGCAAAACAAACTATCCAAAGTGCATCCAAACATACGTTATTGTACGAAACTACAAGAATTATTTTTACGAGAAAATCTATTGGAAGAAGTGGGTGACTGGATTGCGTCCTTAGTCAACCTCAAGATTCTCAATATGGACTGTAATCGTATTAGTGTGGTGACAGAAAAAATTGAAAATTTGAAAGATTTGGGTGTCCTCTCTCTGCGTATGAATCAGATTGAGCGACTTCCGGATGAAATTGGAGCTTGTACCAAGTTAATGGTCATCGACATAAGCAACAACAGGTATGAAATATTTAAATCTTTTATTAATTTTTAACTATTAGTTGTTAGTTGTTCCATGTCCAAGAATCAAGACGATACAGTCTTGTTGTACAGAGTTTACAGTTGTTACTTGTGATATCAAGTATCAAATATCGTCGTGTTTATTCATCACTGGTGAGTTGGTGCACATGGGCAAACTGGCGCCATTTATTCACATGTACTTACACTGATAAATGATAAAGAAAACTTGTTGCAGCTCTAAATGTTAGTTATTTCTTCAAATATTCGGTATTCAGCTTCTCTTCCTCTTGTTTTCTATTTTCTTTTCTTCTTCGTGTTATTTCATTTCGTGAAATATATATTATAATACACTATATACTACGTGTCCTTTCGTGTTAGAATTTTCCATCAGCATCATCATCATCATCATTTTCAATAGCTTAGCGTACTTTTTCTTTCTTTTTCTCCAGTTTCATTTCCTGGATCTCATTACTCTGTCCACATTGACAGAAACATTGTCCATGTTCTTAGAGTGTGTCAAGCAACAACCTGGAGTTATCAGAAATGATTACTTACTACGGCTATATTGTATAATATATTGTATAACCAAAATATAATTAACGAGCATTCTCTATTCTCTATTTCTATGTACATATATGCGTTATAATGATGAGAGGATGTCGGGTGTGTACACTGCACACTGTACACACTACACACTACACACTACAAACCGCATATACATCCATAGTTTTTTTTGTTTATTATTAAGCGTGTATAGTGTATATCAGTGAAGTATGGAGCAGCAGTATTGACTGATTTCACTATTCCTATTCCTTTTTCGTCTCCACGTGACCACTGTCTGCTGTATGTTGTGTGTAGTATGTAGTATGTACGAAGCGTGTGTTTATTTTGTACCCAAAAAGAGTTTGGTTTAGCTTTATTGAAAAACCTTGAGATATTTGTATGGATTTTGTTATATAAAATGCATTAGTATTCTCTCTTAAATTAAGTAGTAACAATAATGATAAAATCACTTAGTAACCCATTTGTATTTCAATATCACGGCAATATCCTCTCAATTCTCAATACTTGTAGGCGGATGTACAATGTACAAACATGTTAGCTCCATTCGTGGAATGTGAGCTTAAAGCTTAAGTAATACTTTCACTTTTCCATTGAAGTCATACCTAGTTGATAGTTGAAATGACATTATACTTGTACATTCTACATAATATATCACATGATACATACATACAATATTATGTCCATACGAGTCCTATTGTTGTTGTATAAGAAAAGTATACCTTCAGCTTTAGCATTATACACGGTACACCTGTAGATCAAAAGCCTTTGGAAATAGAGAGAAAACATTTTTTATAAAACTTTTCCAACTAAAATAAATGGACTGTAGTTTGTAGTTTATAAAAGAGACAGAAGCCTGCAGTCCTATAGACTAGATGAATAGTGTATTTTATATTGATATGTATGTTTTTGATTTCAGACGTATTGGGTATTCAATACACATAGAATTTTCATTGACTTCATTTTGAGCACTAGAGACTAGAGATTCTAAACACCAGACATGTATACGCTGTAGAGAGAGAGTGTTGCTTTGGGCAACGGCGTCTTTTTTATATCTATTTATTCACAGCAGACTCCGCTCATACTGCATACTAGATACTACATGTATTATGCTATTTATGCTCAACACTTTTATACGCCCAGTACAGAGTAGACAGAGTCTACTGACTTTGTTTTATTAAACATTTCTGTACCATGTTGAACGTTGAAACGGAATTCCCATTTCTCCTTTTCCGGCTTTTCAATACGTAACGTTCATGCTGTACACTGAACACTGAACCAGTTTACAACGCATAAGAAGAATTCGTCTTCTGTTCTTGCCAAATTCATTCCATTTACTGTTCACTCCATGAACTTACACCATCATGATGATACAGCCTACAGCACATGTTCTGGAACACAATTTTTCAATAATTTTGTTTTGTTGTTTGATCGAAAGCTCCGAGTCTCATTTTCTCTTTTCTCCCTGCCTCTGCTTTTTTCTCCCTCTGTCTTTCTTTCTGTTTTTTCTTTCTCCACTTTATGCATAAAGTATGAATGCATGTCTACTTTGGTTTTCTATTCAGCTTGAGCTATTCTAATTTGCAAAAGGAATGCAAAGGAAACTATAAACTGTGTATAATGTGTCTCGTGAACCAAACCAAGAAAAAGTTGAAAAGAGTAGACGTCTGAGAAAATTGTGTAAGTAAAGCGTAAAGGTGGTCTCCTTCTTCCTTGTATAAAATCATACACTACATTACCCTACATTCTATATTCTACATCTTTGATATTTGTAATTTATCCAGACATCAGTTTCGACTTTCGATTCAACGTCATTCAAGATTCAAGCAACGGAATTCCAGACATGTACGTTGTACATGTAAGAATATAGAATGAATCGCTAAAATAAAATGAAACATTTTATGTAAAGATGAAATGACGTACAACAATGTAGTTTATGGTGTAGACTTTACACTTTACACATGTTTCCCTTCATGTTGGTTGTTGGCTGTGTAGTCTGTCTTTCAAAAAATGAAACAGTTTTGTAGGTTGTCATATGTATCATGTATAGGCGGTAGGAGGTAAAACGTATCTACAAAACGGTAGTGTTTAAAAACATTTCTGTTTCGTCTGAGAGAACTGACCTGAATATTATGTAGCATATGAGCATGTTGTACATTGTATGTTGCACCGGGTTTGTATTTTTTTTGTATCGACCATCGACCATCACATCCAGTCATTAAATCATTTTTGAAGTTCAAGGTTTGCTCCAAACTCTAGACTCTAGATTCTAGACGCAACTCAAAATTTATTGGGTTTTTAGTACACTGTTTTTCTACACTATTTCTATCGCTATCGGGTAATCTAATAGGTTCCGTTGTGGTTTATTTCGCAGACCATAGGTTTACGACAGCGGCTCTGCAGTTTCTAGATACAAAAAATTTCAGACTACATCTTTCAAGTGTACAAACATTTGATCCTCACTTTCGCCCGTATTCATACACATTACACATGTTTCAATGTGTATAGTTGATATTAGGACTAATGTTCAGTTTTTAAAAGGTTTTTAAAGTGACTTCCAGTGAACAGTACATGGTTATGTAATCATTCATATAAAGCATTATAAATTATAGACAAAGAAAAGGAGAAGCACCATTGTATTATAAATTGTATTATAATTATAGTGATTTTACTATCTCAATTTAATGTAAAAAGTAGAAAAGTATGATGCATCTTCAACCCTTTTTAATTGGAGGTAGGTCAGAGTACATGGAAGTAAAGATGTGTAAACGGTGAACAGTGAACAGTCTATAATACATTGGAAAAAGTATTAACATGAGTATATAGGAAAATATAGAAAATCGTATCGTGCATCCTACTCAGTATACAGTATATTGGACACGTGGTTTGTTGAATCTCCCTTTCTCTTATTGGTATCTGAATCCGAATATGAATTCTTTTGATTATAATTAGAGGGAAAGTAGTTTTTGGATAGAAAGTGTTCTCTGACAGAACAAAATAATAATTTCCTTCCTTCTTGTTCATTGTTCATACATTCATTTTCAATTCTCATCATCACTATTGTATTGGCTTTGCTGAGGTTCTCAAGTTTTGGATACCACGACGAGAGTCTAGAGTTGAGAGTCGAGAAGCATACTTGATACTTAGCAGAAATGAGTTTTACTGGAAATGAGGCTCGGAAAAGGACTTTTAGGAATCATAATGATGATGATTATTATTCCTAGATTTTGTTCTATACGACCCTTTTTTCGACGCCTTAGGTCGATAGGTAGATATACGGGACACGTACCAAGTATCAAATATGACGTTTGAGGTTGCAAGTGTACAATGTACAACCTACTGCATTCGAGTCCTTCATACCAAATCGTATTCATTATTACAAATTGTATTGCGTACTGTGTTACTTCAAATTTTACATCTCCCATTGAAAATTGAAACTACCATGCTCATTTCACATTTCACAAAGACATGCACATTTGCCACTTCTTTTATACATGAATAACATACTTTTATTTTATATTCCACCATCCACCATGAACGTGTGGAGCGTAAAGTGTAAAACTTTGAAGAAAAACTTTGGAAATTGAAATTTGAACGTCTGTGAATGAAACGCTTTTACTTATAACTCACAACTCCAAACTCCCAACATGAGTTCCTTTTTACTTCTTGACTCTTGATTTTTGATTTTTGACGTGTTCATGCATACTGCATTACGGCTGTGTTCCAAATTCAAAGTGCTGTATGATTTGAAATCAAACCGGGGATATAAAATCAAAAAACAAGGAAAATGAAAAACTAAATCGACTTGTTTGTTTTTTAAAGTAAATTACTGGTGATTGGTGATAAAATATTATTATGTTGCAGACTACAAAGAATTTCAAATGTCCAATGTTTTGTGCCCACATGAATGAAATGTATGGGAGTTGCGAGTGAAAAGTAAAAGCATTCTATTGCATCCACCAACAACGATGCAGACATACGCAGATAGTGAGAAGTATGAAAGGACAATAAGTTTTAGGATCGAGCATTGAGAATCGAGAATCGAGATGGTGAATGATTACGCGAAGAATGTGCTAAGAATATTTTATTTGAAATTTCGAATGTGTCTTGGAGTATCGTATCGTGGTGTAGTGTAGAAAATCATGGTGTGGAAAATTGAATGGAGGTACGTTTAAAAATGTGTACAACATTTAATGTCAAGATAGAAAATACGAATACGAGTTTAGGAATATGCATGGGATGTTTGTAGTTGGAGTGTCGAGGAGAGATGTGAGATGTACGATGTACGTGTTAATAAAGAAAAAAGAACATGAAGATGAAAGGGAAAGGAGAAAGTGAAGGGAAAAAATATGCGCTCGTCTGTCTTCTGTTTTGTGCCTGTGTACATTTTGTACATGGTCTTTGGACTTTCATCCATGACTTTACAATCTACAATCTACAACTTGAACATTGTACATTCTACATCAAGGGCATAGTGGAAGTGTAGATTGTACAAGTAAAAGTACAAGGAGTGAGTGAGTGAGTGAATGAGTGAATGCGTGAAGAGGAGGGAAATAGATATTTGTGCATGTGGCAAAGTGTATATCCATATCCACATCTGTAGTTTGTTCTTGGTGGGTTCCTTTTCTTTCCTTTCTCGACTCAACTCGAGACTCTAGACTCTAGACTCGACTGACGTTGACACGTACAGCAGCATCCTTCAACATGGATTCAAGCAGTCCAGGCTATGCCATGCTATGACTAGTGTAAAGAAGCCACCATGCAGAGTACACAGTCGACGACAACCTGATCGATATTTTCCATCTCGAGCTATCATAAACCCAATGTAATTGGTAGAAAAGTCGAGTGACGGTTCCCAAAGAAGCAACTTTACTTCTTTATTAGCTTTCCTTTTCCGACTCTCGTTTCCATTTCTCTTTTTCTTACTTTCTCTCTCTTCCTCTTTCTCTCGCTCTCTCGCACTCTCACACACCACACTCACGTCTCGGATTGACATTACACACTTGAAAAATTTATACCAAAATCTCTACCACCGCAAACATCACCACGAGTATCAAGTTTATTTCAATGACTGTGTGTCTCCTCAATTCTCACTTCTGACCTCCTTTTGTTTTACCAAAAACCTAAAAGTCTGAAAAATAATCTCCCGTTGTTTGAGTATTTGATTTCAAGTTTCAAGTTGCTGTAGTATGTAGTATGTATGATTTCATAATATCTAAAATCCAAAAGCCAGAATCTGGCAGCAGTCGACACTCTGCATTCTACATTAGGTAGAAAATTTATGAAAAGGAATAATATGGAAAATAGAAAAAGGAGGAAGGAAAACTCTTTAATATATAAATTTGAGTGTGTATGTTATTCAGTATTCAGAGTCTGCTGTTTGGAGGTGGTTGGGCAGTAGACAGTAGACAGTAGCTTAGAGAAGGCAATGCATGATGGTATTATCATACTTCCTGGATGTACATTGTATATTGTACACCCTACATACTGTAATATTCAATACTCATGTCCATTCCCATTTTTTCTCCGTCGGCTACCGTTCCTGTCTCTTCTATGTCTTTCTTGTTGGTTGTTAAACGTGCCAAAAGCTGTCAGAACTCTATTCTAGTTTCTAGATTCTAGATTCTAGATATGTCTGTGTTTCTTTGCTGTTCCGTGTTCAGTGTTCAGACGTCAAATGTTGGTTTTTGTTCTCTTGTTCTCTCTTGGCATGTTGGAGGAACCCGGGAAAAAACAAGAATAAATACATAATACGCAAGAGATGGAAGCGTACATATGTACTGTATTGTATTCCAACAGCATATACGGCACAATACAGGAACTAGAACACCGGCGTACTAGATTAATCTTGTATAATAATAATAATAATAATAAAGAAAGGAATATGTACGTGTGTAGAGCACATACACATCATGTAGGACTTGAGACTGGATTATAGAGCTGTACATTGTATAGTGTATAGTGTATACAACATATATTACACATGGTACACGGTACACACAAAAGTAGTGGCATCATAACTACAAAGTAAATCTCTACTTTTTCCAAACATATAATAACCTGTGGTGCTTTTTCGTATATGCCTACATTCATGGATACATATATGAAGCTTATTAGAGTCAAAACTGGGGGCAGAATGACAAAGAAAGGAAAATAAAAGAAAACAATCCGGGAGCTAACACAAGCTAATACAAGTAGGAAACATAAAAGGAAATATAAAAACAAGGCCGGTCGAGGGCAAAAAAGTGAAATAAAGTAAAAAAAAAAAAAAAACTTCAATTTCTCAGAGAAAGGAATGGAGAATTACAGATTATTTCGTATATATCTACAAACAAAGGATGGGGAAATTGCTTTCTCTCATTTTTTTGTCTATTATTCATGTTAATGATAGTCACAAGTTGTCAGCATCAGTGGTTTAGATATTGTCCATTGTCTATTGTCCGTTGTCCAATGTCAGTTGTTTAATATTGTAGAAGATAATGGATCCAGAATTCAGAATTAGAAAGGTTAATTCAATTTAATTTGATAATATACAGTATACAGTGTACAGACTACAATGCACATGATATTGTGGGTTTTGTGTTTTGTGTTTCACATTTCACAGTAAAATCATCATAAATTGCCCTTCTTGAATATTGTATAACAGATAAAGTCACGGATTACAGACTACAGATTACAGTATTTGATTTTGAGCAGTTTTAATAATTTTTATGTCGAGTTCTAAATTCACAATTCACAATTCTAAATGTCCGTTTTGTTTTTGTCATGGGTCGTAAGTCGTAAACCTCACGCTGTTTCTGCATATATTCCTTTTTATAGCTCCATCATAACATGAAAAGACATGAATCAAATATTTTACTGCTCCCAACTTTTAGCTCTTTGCTTGTCAATTGTCAATACTTGCAGCATTACAGTTTACAGTAGTCGCACAATCTAGAATCTACACAATACACCATACACAATTATGTACCGATGTAAATAATATGTTATTTGGTGTTGAAAGTTGAAAGTTGGATTAGATACATGTAGATTATGCATGCACAATACAAAATACAAAATGTCATGTACACGAAAACTTTGTCATATTATTTTGTGTAGAACACATGTATAATGTCTTTGTAGGCTTTAAAGTTTTACGATCAAAGATAAAGATTCTTTGAGTTGTATATTATGTTTTCCATATCGTGTATTGTGTGTTTTGTGTATTGTACAATACAAATGTGTGTATGTATTATTTATGCATGGTCTACTGTCTATGGCCTATGCATGGTCTAGGACGACGTTGAGCTAAACAGTCTGCTACTTTTTTTTATTGACCAAACAAACAAAATAAATCAAGGAGGAAAGCAAGCAGGAAAAAATTATAGTAGATGTATTGTGGATTGTACATTGTATAAATTGTAGCAATGTGCACAATTTACAATTTATGCTATGATTTAATACATGTTACAGATAAAATTTGGTTGACTAGGCACTATAGAATATAGGCATCAGTTGCATTCGTAGTTTACTATGTACGATATTGAAAGCTAATGATTCTAGGTGTGAGATGGATGGATTTATCTCATTTTGAGAAGGTCGTAAAATGACAAGAATGAAAGTTAGCAAGTGTCTCATTTCAAGAAAAATACATGATGAGCGTCTTCTGTTACCTACGTGTGCTACACACTCTACTACACTGAATACTGATGTCTAGTAGTAGTACTGGAAGATGGAACTTTTCAGGATCACAAAGTTATACAATCAACAACTTGAGACTCGTCCCTCATTAATGTTGACAGTCATTCATATGTCGTATGATTCATGTCAGTGTGTATTGTGACTATACACTTTGGTGCCATGTGTGTATCAGCTTTATTTTCAATCGAATGCATCATCTTGTCTGAATCTAAATGCGTGTACATGGGAGATTCTAGATTGGAGATTGTAATAACTTTTAATGTCGTGGTGTAACATGATATCTGTTCCTACTCGTTACTTATTTTGCCGCCTCTGCACTTATTTGATTTTGATATCTAAAGACTTGAACTAAAGGCTTGATTAATTGAATGATTTGCAGACAACTCCAATTTTTTCTACAAGTTTTGAATATTCCAACTTATGCCAAGTTATTATGACGTCTGAAATCTGAAATTTAAAAGTATTGAGCTTTGAGTATCGAGGTTGTACATTTGTTTTGTATCTGTTATCTAACTAAGCAAAGAGTTGGTATGGACTATGGACTTGAAATCGGAACGGTTTTTCTGTGGTGCTTTCAACTTTCAACGTTTCAATGGCATTAGACAGCAGACACTAGAATCTATAAACTAGACCTGGGATCATATCAAATACTGTCTTACGTCTTACTAATGATATCATGTATGACGTATGACATTTGCATGTATGTTTGATACACGAAATTCTATGGAGAATATAGGCGAATCAAATTTCAGTTGAGCTCAGTTCTCATCTATCATTTATCATCAATCACCGCAATAGTGAAATTGATTCCTGGATTTTTTTCATGTACCTAATGACTAATGACTAATAATTTGGTTGGTCATAATTAAATTAACACGAAATATGTGCATATTGTAATAATGACAATAAACTGCAGATTTTCTTAGCATTTATCTGCATAAAGAATGTAACATGTGCAACAAGATCAGAATATCGTCGGATGAATATTTTAATATGTAGTAATGTATAATAATAATAAATGAAATGCTTTTGAAATGAATTGAATAATAATTTGACTAATTATGAAATTTTGTTTAAAATGTATTTTTCAGACTTCAAAATTTGCCGTTTACTATCACATCACTGCCACTACTAAAAGCGGTGTGGTTGTCCGAGAATCAGAGTCAACCCATGCCTCACTTTAGTACTGATTACATTCTGAGTGAGCCTATACTGACATGTTATTTGCTGCCACAAATGACGGGGGAACAAATGCCACGTAAGTCAATAATAACAACAGTTCAGTCCTCTTATTTGTTCTTTCTTCTTCCTGGCTACTGGCTAGATACAACTGTATGTGGCTACAATTATATGTATTTGCTTTTCTCTCCTTGTGAAGAAACGTAAAATTACGTACATCTTCATTCTTTATCAGATTCTTCTTCTTCACACTTCCAATTTTTTTCATTATCTGTATTCAGTAGGCATACATGTGTAAACATGTATGTATTCAGCACCCGTATTAAGTATTATCAAATCTTATACTACGTATTTCATTTGGCACAGTAGATATTCATTTTAGATTATGTTTCTCTTATCAATATGTTATTATGTATTCGTTTGTTCTTCATTTGCAAATCATTTATTATTTATGCGTATGCAGCATTGCGTTCAGTATTCAGCACATGTGTTTTGTACAGACTAAATGTCAGACTCTTTGCAAATATTTTACGCAAATTTGTTCTGTATCTATATTTATTATTTATACATGTACAATGTACACATTGTATAAAGTATGTGTATGTATCAATCTATCTCTTGTCTATCCTGTTTACTATTCGTATTACAGTCTTATCATTTTGTCACATGTACGTTAAATAGTGTAAATGGCTTTGTTGGTTGCTGGCTGTTGGTAATTTTACACGTGCACAAGTCCACTTTAAATATTGTTGTATTTGATGCATATACAAATGATAAATTATATCCACAAATGCATACGGTTTCTTGGTTGTTGGTTGTTGGTAATTCGCGTATTATTTTTCTTACTATCTTCATCATCATAGAGGTGGCAGGAACAAAATATCAAATATCCTGTCCGCTATTTTCCCACAAATGACATGCATAAAAACGCACTAAATGCGTTAGACAGCTACGAGTTACGAGTTGCGTATACATTCACTATGTACTATGCAGGACATTTACTTGTATGAGCTCTGGTCTATTATGTATGTTATATGTATGATACAGAGTGTCATTTAATGAAGGAAATAGTTTTTATTAGTTTATTTACCTCACAAAACTTGCTAACTACATACGTACATTGCAAGTAATTACAAATTACAATTCCAAAACATTATTAGCCAGAGGCTTGGTCAAATAAAAATGTATATTCAATATTCACATTATATCATGTTATGTTGTTTTCATCTTTACATGCTCCATGTTCCATGCTGTTTGTTGTGGTGCTATTTTTTGGGTAAATTAAAAGCCCACAGAACGATCGATGAGGCAACCATATTTCAAATTAAATTTGACTCTCCAGACTCCAGATTCTAGACTCTGGATTTTATAGACCTTGAACTACATATGTATCTATGAATACATTTATATATTGAATATTCCGTACTCCAGATTTCTAGATGTATTTCAAATTTCAAGGTGTAAGGTATTGGGTATTGTGCAGGGACTTGGAGTTTCAAAAGCAATTCGTGTTTGCAACAAGTTGAGTATTGCATTACCTGGATATAATTTAATTTTTTACTAGGGTTTTAAGCTATTCAAAGTGCTACTGTGTACTCTGTGGTGTACTGTGTCTATAGAGTCTAGAGTCTGAACGAAGGATAATGAATATCTATGTTTCTTTTTTTGTCTCTATATTTTGTGAGCAAAGTATCACAAATTACAAGTTTTTCTCTAATGCTCCATCTAAGTTATATCTCGTGCAGGATTTCGGACTTATCAGAGTAATTTGTAAATTTTTTACTGTTTACAGAGGCTCTTTATCAAGTTAGTTTGTACCAAGAGATAAAGGATGCTCGATACTTGAGACTCAAAACTCAAGACTCGGCTTTTCATCAGCATGCTCACAGTCTTTGTTGAGTATCAGTATACCTAAAAACGTATTATTAATTTTTAGGAGCTTTCTCCGTGTACGTATGACAAAGAATTCTAGATTCCAGAGGAAATGAATTTTACAGGTTGGATTTTCCACCCGTAATATATTATAAATTATAAGCTCCATTATTACAAGTTATAACGGATTATCCATAACATATTTGAATACTGCTCATATTTTTTGAAGGACGCCGAAACTTTTTGTTAAGTAGCTGGAAATAATTTGAAAAGTTTTGAATGTACATAATATCTCGTCTATATACTTTATACTTTATACATCATTTATTCATGCGTATTGTGCATTGCGCATTGTATAATATAAATAGTCTTTGTCTTTTGTCTTTTGGCTCGTAAACTGGTGCTTCAAATTTTGTATTAATTAAAATTTTTACAAGCACCAAGGTCTAAGGAGTATGTGATGAGAAAAGAGAGAAGAGGAAAGATAGCAGAAAGATAGCGTGGATACAAAAAAAGCATCTTGATGTAATATTTATTCTGTTGTTCTATATTCTTCATTGTACCGTATCAAATTTCCGATACAAAGAACACTACACAGGAGTAAAGCATAGTTTACTCATTTTTTGAATTTTGACGTCATTGGAAAATAACAAAAACACATTATTGAAATTAATTGTGATATTAAGATTCGCTGCACACATCTAAAATGTATATTATGTATTATGTATTACCTTTTTTCTATAGTGTATATGTTATATTGAGTTTTGAATTCTTTGAATTCTGCTCCCTCAAGTCTGAAATCATGTGGCATCTATCGTCTGTCATATTGATCGTGTATGAAATATTTCATTATTTAGTCTCAAAACTGGAATAATTTCCAGATATAACAATATCTGTTATTTATTTACTTGGATAAGCCGTATGTAAGAGTAAGCTTCGTTTTTGGCTACGGAAGTTATAATAATATCTTTTATCTTCTTTTCAAAACTTATATTACTGGATCGACACGTTTAGGCTGTAGACTGTAGGCCCGTTTGAAATTTTTACTGTGCCAATGGAATGGCTGATGATATTAAAGATTAAAGTATATACCTACTGTATATAGGTCATGCTGTTTACTTTATGGAAGAAAACAAAACCAATGGTTTTGTTGTCCTTTTTTGTGTGGTTTTTAGTTGTTACTTATGTATTACAAACTGCGGACATGAGAAAAGACTATAAAAAATGTTGTACATACATTTTGTTGCCTTTTAAAATTGTGGAAAACGGTGTTTATTTTTAAATTTAAATATAGGCTGGGCTGGTTTCTTGATTCTTGGTTATAGGTCTAGCTTTTCCGAGTTAGACAACATGCCGCATGTTCTGTTTTAAAGTATCAATGTAATGACGTCAATCTTCCATCTTCCATAGGTTATAGATCGACCCACCGAATTATTTAGTTTAGTTTCCCTGTGCTTTTCCAATCTACAGTCTACAGTATGTTTACTGCTGTTGTCTATGTGCATATTCTGGATTCAGAAGAGACGGCGGAATGCATAATAATAATATTGTAAGAGCTGGAAACGTTTATAGTTTCAAGTATCTTTGACTCAATACTCAATACTCAAGATATTTTGTATTTGGACTTTGGGTTGGGTCTGCTGACTTTGTAAATACTCGTGTTATATTTTTTATGGTCCTTAAAATCCTTGTTTCATGTCAAGGTGTTACCTTTCTTTACATGCATACATGCTTGCATGAATATATTATGCAAAGTTTAACTCTTTATTCTTTCTCTTTTATATTTACGCAAGGTACATGATTTTTAAAAAAAATTGAGAGAAAAGAAATGTAACTGTACCAAATTTGTTTGCTTACTTAAGAACCAACAGTCGGGAATCTGTTTTTACTACATGATGACAGCACAGCAAAAGGATACATTATACATTTCTATCGCTTGAGTCTTGAGTCTTGTGTTAAACATAAAACTATGTCATGACGTTTGATATTTAAACATGTACCATCTACAATCTACAACGTACGTGGATAAATAATACATACATTTGAAATTTGGTTAAAGCTAATTTTATTTGAAAGATGGAGAAAAATCCAACAACATTTAGTCATGTGTTTGACACTCTTGAAAACTTTGGTTGCACCCCCGGCTCCTCTGAAAAAGTTAAATGATTAGAATTTGAAATGGGATAATTACGGATTACGGAAACTTGAAATATTGTGTGTACACACTACACACATGATATTAGAAAACTGCTCAATGCCAATGTAGAAACGTTGAATTTATTCATCCGAATCCTATCATAATATGATATCAAGTAAAGTGCGCCATGTCATTTGTCATTTAACTTGGAATTTTAGTTTTGGTGACTTGAGATTGGAGATGGGAAATATTATGAGAAGTGTGCACAGTGTAAAGTGGACATTGTACAATGTACAAACTCATGTTACTTTTGTTTTACAAATACTAGTGGTCTCATACCTCATAATTCATAATACAGTTTAGATTCCCGTGAAAACAAGAGTGTTTTCGACATCATCTCAGTTTTTACTTTGTCATTTTAGAAGAAGGGTTTGAGGTTTCCATCGGTTTCCTCTAAGGCGACTTGTAGATTGTAGAACTTCTTGTACCTTCTTGTTTCGTGTTCCTCATCATCGTCTCTTTGATAGAAAACATGGATCCTTGGGTTCGCAGTTATTATGCAGATTCTAGATTCTAGTTTATTATGAGGATGACTGAAATTGGAGAGGAAGGAAGGGAAGGAAATTGTTTATGATGATGATATGAACACACTAGAATCTAGTGACTAGTGACTAGTGGGACGTACAACGTACAGTTATACCAATTGAAAATATGGAGGATGCCGTAGAGAGCGAGAGAAGCGAGGAGAGAGAACAAGGATGGCGAACATCTATTTATTAGAAGAGTTCTTTAGATTACTTCATGTGGTCTGGTATAAGTGAGTGAGTGAGCAAGCAAGTAAGTGAGTGAAATCCAAGATCCAAGTAAGGTGAATTTCCTCTTGACATTATTTTGCAAGTGCAAGTGGCAGGATTGAAGATTGCCTCTTAATAAGAAGAATCTTGAAATTTAAAATGTCTTTCAGGTTGAACAAGATCTTCTTACATCCTTATATCCTTACATCTTGTTAGTTCTTCTTTAACCCTTCAAAAATAGATATTACAACCATTACATTACTTTGTAATGGATACATAATACATACAACATACATTACATTACATACATGCTATGAAAAACACCTGAAACCTAAAGTTTCAAGTTCTCTCTCTCTCTCTCTCTATGCGGATTCTGAATGTACTCGAGTGAGTGGGTGAGTGAATGAGCCTCCTTTGGGATTCTGGGTTCTGATATGGTGGAAGTTGGTGGTTTTTTTTTGTCAACAGACGTGAAAAGAGAAAAGAGTAATATGCACAAGCCACGGTGTACAATGTACAGGATTAACATTTACACGCGTGGATGGAAAGGAATAAGGATAAGGGTGCTTTACTCACTTTACTCATTTATTTATAAATACACTCATTTTGAGGTTGCAATTTGTACATTGTACATGAGGCCTTAAACCTTCAAGTACCTCAAATAATGATTACTTTGGACTCTAACAAGCGGTCTAATATGTAATATGAAGATTCTCCTCTACGCTACACTCTACATTCATTGTTATTTCTTTTGTGTCCTGTATTTTCTATGTTACTGGTCCATTAGAATTAGAATTAGCCCTCCAACTTATGCTAGTTTTATAGTTTATAGTTTCGTTGTCTTTATTTCCCAACTTGTTTTTTTATCATTATACGAGCGTATGTAGTAATGTAGTAGATTGCAGATACTAGATACGTTACGGTTTACGGTACAAAGAGGCATTAAATTTTACTGTTAGTGTACCCCAGAATAGCTATTTTATTCCCGCGTACAAGTTTCAAGTCCTACGTCTTTTCTGTCTCTGTCTTGTGTCTTGTGTATCCATGAATGAATGGGAATTAAAACTGTTGCAAAGTAAATGAGATGGAAGAAGCTTAGCCAACCACTAACTACTATAACCTGTGTACTCTGTATTTTATACACATACATGTGTGTAACTCATTTGGCTGTTTTCCTCTACATGTCTCATTTTCATAAGTCCTAAGTCGTAAGGGAGTCAATAATAAAAGCTCTGGAAGGATTTTGCATTCATGCTCATCCATCCGTCCATACATACATCCATCATAATAAATATCAAAAGGGTTTAATTTTTAATAGGGATTAATCTCTGTAAATTATGGATTATGGATCAGCTTTGATCTAATTCTGCATTGTTCTCTGATCAAACTCATGACAAATAATCCAAAACAGAACGAGCGGAAGGAAAGCATGAGCACACAACAGCAGACAAGAGGCAACATACATTGTTCTACGCAGACATTGTATTACATGCTGTTCTATGAAATATCAAATGTGTATAAAATTATAATCAGTTTGTGGAGGAACACGAAATTGCTTAATTGCAACATGGAGCATGACTATATATTTACATTTTGTTGTATCTAGTATCTAATATATCTACAAACTGTGCATGACGTGATATTACACTACACAACACACATACATATATGTTTTGTATAATATTATTACGATATTAAACGTGTGTGCAGTATGCAGTACATATTACGGTTTTGCACGTGCTCTTATTATTATTTTTCTTTATCATCTATATTCTATAGTTTGTAGTTGATTATAATTCAAGAATCTCAAAACTCAAAACTACATACAAATACAAGTATGTATAAAATGTGAATGTAGTGAAAATACACATACACAGTACAAAATCCTGATGTAATTTCCGCGTTCCGAGTTTTTCTGGTAGCCTTGCATCCATGCACATGATAAATATATATGTAACACTTTGAACATGGAGTTTGATATTTGCATAAAAGTGTCTTGCTCTCTGTTGTCTGTGTAAAAAGTAAAAGAGATGCAAATTATGAGTACACATATGTATCAACGTGTGTATAAATGTTCGTCATTGTGTCTAAGTGCATGTCTTTTTTTGGAGTTTTCCGCTCTTGTAGGAAAGAAAGAATGAATTAGGAATAGAATAGAATAATGTGACGAGTTGAAAAGTCATTCACCGTAATTGCCTTATTTCTTATGACATGAGACATGAGTGAGTGTCCTCTGCACCTGGCAAAATACCGTGTGTGCAAAGTGTTGTACTAGACACTAGACACATGCTAAACACGCCTTGCTATCCGTAGTTCGTAGTCATAGATATTCTTTTATAAATGGATGAAGGAAAGAGGGAATGAGCCAGCTTAAAATCACGCATGAAAGTTTGCATATTTATGTATACATAAGAATACATGTACTGAACAAAGTCTACCTAAGTTAATTAGAATTGAGTTTATATATCAAATTTAAATAATAATATTATGTATTATGTCTATATCATTGGTATTGTGTATTGTGCATTGTACATTGTAAATGTGAAGGTATGGATTATGGATGTAGGGTTTTTTACATATATTATATCTTGGGACATGTGCACAGGGTAATTCGCAGTGGTTATGATTATATCATGCAAAATGTATATGTACGATTTCGCTTCTATTTGTATTCAATATTCAATGTTTAATACTCAATGCTCAGCACGAGTATATATATATTATGGTACACAATACACAAGTATGGAAGTATGTTGGAGGCTTGAGGTGTTTTATGCTGTTCATTTCCATAAACTCAAACTCAAATTCACTAATAACAATTATGGGTTAATGTACAAAGTACAAAGTACAGACTATACACTAGAGTTTCTATAAATATGAGGACGTTCGACTTGGACTGTCCTAGATTAAACAAATAATCACCTTCTCCTTTCACGTGTAACTTGTCTAACATGTCTAACAGTCTCCTAAGTATTTATTATACAAAATAGGAACAAGAAAACATATTTATTAGAATAGTAATAATAATAATAATAATCGTCATCATTTGTTGAGACAATATTACTTGCCCAAATTTTGAAGGATAATGGTGGCAAAAATGGCCTGTGTCTCATGAACATGTTTGTTCAATGTTCATACTTTATACATTTTAGTCGTTCTAAGAGTATTCCATGAATGCATCTAGTAACTATTTGTCGCCAGAATTACTTTTCTCTTTGTTTTTTTCCACATTGTAGTTAAATAATCTAGTGTGGAGAGTCGAGAGTATCGAATGTCGAATGTCGAATTCGACTACGGAGTACATATGTCTTTTGAGGGCATCATTATGCATAATATTATGTAGGCGTTTCATAAATGTCTCATTGTCTCATTCGTCCATGTGTGATGCGTATGGAGTATGGAGTATGGCGTATGGCGTATGGTATGATGAAGATTCAAGGATTATTAGTTTTCTTTATATAGTATCTATGTATTTTCACAATGTATTATGTGTTTTTGTGCTTGTTCCGGTGAAAGGGGAAAGTTGACTGGTTTATTCCAGTAACCAGTAATATGTACTACTGGAAGCAGAAAGCAGTTGTACACACAGCACCACACAAAGTAAAGTCAAAGTTCAAGTAGGCTAACGACCAAAGAGAATTTTGTCATGATCATATAACGTGACTATGAATTGAGAGTAAAGTCAATAGTGGAACGAGGGTTTTGTTCTGTTCCAGGATCCAGGTTCCAGCTGAGTTTCAGATTCCCTGTCTCACTCTCGTCTCGTCTCTTCTCTGAAAGAGAGTGTGTGTGTGTGTGTCTTTCGTCTTTATTCGGTAGTGTGGAGTGCGGAGTGTGTAGGAAGGTTTTAACAATTAATTATTCATGCATGTTTGAAAAAGCAATGAAGGTTAGATGTTAGATTAGATGATTGCCTTTGACTTGTTTGGTGGAATATAGATGGAATAGACATTTTATCAAGACATACTTATGGGATCATTCCCATGCATCTAACATCTAACATTCAATGTCCAAGGTTCACCGGATCACTGGAGGGAAAGTATATATGTGTATCTAGAAGCGTAATCTGGATCTGGATCTGGAACGTCTCACAAGTCACGAGTAGTCTCATATTTGTTACGATCCCATTGTATAACGTATTTGAGCAGCTCTACTTTCTACTTTCTACACATGGAATGAACCTGGACATTTATTTTATTATGACTTAGCTATAAACTACTACTAATGCTGTATATGATGTACACATACGAGTGAAGAGTATTCTCTTTCACTACTTACTGTATACTGTATGCTTATCCTGTTTCCTGCATCAAATCACAGGATATTATTATTTCAAATGTTGAAATTACACTAAGAACAAAACTGTGTAGATAATTTGAAACATTTGAACTTTGAACATGTGCAAAATATGTCGTGTATTAAAAGTTAAAATGATTTTGCTTTTATTTTTTGCATAAAAAATCTGTCTTGAGTCTTGAGTCTTGAGCCTGTGGTTTCCGTGTGAGATCCTAAACTGAACTGATTCCAATTGTTTTAAGTTTGTAGATATCATAATTTGACATTTGAAATTTATACGCTTGGGTGAGTAAGAGTTAAGATTGAGGAGTACATATTACATGTATGCATATTGGACGTTATTGACAGAGCAGTTCTACTTTTCCCTTTCCTTGTGCTTTAATGTCTTAAACTCTCCTTTGAGTTGAGAACTTTCGCTCCTTTGAAACATGAAACCTACAAGACGGATGAAGGCATGATGCATGTAAGAAATGTATTGTATTGACATTGCTCACATCTCAGAACAAAAGTTGTAAAAAGAGGAATACGAGTGAATGTATAATACGTACATAGGTTTAAAATATTAAATATAAACTGTGCTCTTTAGCAAATAGTACATTATATTATATTATATGTATCATGTGCATAAGGAATAAGGAGCTAGGTAAAAAAACTGACGGTTCTTGTAAATCATAAATCATACAGTAATATTGGTGTTGTTGTTGGTATCCGTTGGATTCAGTATCGGGTAACGTTGTGTTGTCTAACATGAACCATTTCGTATTACCCAAAGAAGCTCAACGTATCAAATCATAATACTCTTTTACGGTTTTTTGAACTTTTATTGAATCTCCATGATCCATGATGTATTCTGTATTCTGTACGTATTTATTTTATGCATGTTTGGCATTTGTGGCAGTTTGTCGATCATTTTTATTTTGACGTGGCTCTACATTCTACATTCTACATAATATTATGTGGATGTATAGAGTTTTGAGTATAGACACGCTCTACGTTTTAAAGGATTACGACCATGTCATGACAGTTTCAACTTTTTCAAGTGAAAAGAAAATCCCTATAAATTCTATATGCATAATGCATCATATTGAGCGTTGTGCTGAATGCGTTTTTCAATATGTTCCTAAAATCTTGTGATTGATTCTATTTTAAATGTAGCTTTGTGCTCATGGTTGTGGTTTATGATTATTATTGAACATTAAGTAGTCACTTCAATTTCCTCCGCACCCTGTTGAAGACAAATTAGGGAGGAAGAAGGTTGTAGGTGAATATTTTGTCTAGCTCCGTGCTCCTTCTCACTGTATTACTTGAGTCACACTATAAATTTGAAAATGACCCACTAATGAACTACAAAATACAAAATACAAATGGAGTACACATATTTTAGTAATGGTGTAGGTTCCCAAACCTATTTTCTAACCTTGGACTTATCACGTGTCTAGTGTCTAATGTCTAATGACAAATCCAAATTCCGGTAATTGCCTAGACGTAGACGTAGACTTACAGACAGAACTCGAGCTAGATGTTGTGAAGTGAATGTATGCGGGATGCGGGATAACCCAATTGTCTAGAGTCTCGAGTTTCTCTGGGAGACTCGAGACTGGATTTCGCCTTTCAACTGTTTATTCACACATAATATCTATAATGTGGGTCTACCTTGAACCTTGAGTTAGGATTAAAGTTAATTTTGGCTAATTAAAATGCTAATAGGGTTTGTGGTAGAATTTCAGGCTGCATGGATTTTTTTGCACAGCAAGTCTGATGTTAAATACATATATGAAGTATACAGTATCAGGTGTGCTGAGAAATTTTAGGGGTTTTATGTGCACAAAATAATGACAACACAATGTACAAAGTATTCAATATTCAATAGCCTGCAGTTGGATGTTGGATGTCAAGAGCCATCAAAAAGATCCATGATCCATGATATTTCACTTGCTCTGAATAGTGAATAGGGAACAGATTTTATTTCATCCGTTTTTTATTATTTTTAATTCCGGGCGACATTCACGCTCTTGTGCTTTTAAATTGGTAGACAAAGAAATGACAAACAGCAAGAAAGACTTACGCACCAAAGCATAAGCGTAAATAACGACAATAAACGACTACCGTCGTCACTGAGCTGAACAATTAATTAACGTGATCATTATTACAGGTTACACAGTGCAATTAAGCTCCCGTTAAATTATTTGGCTAGATTACTTTTTGACTACTCATACTTAGCTTACACACTCTATTACTATTATTATTGTTCTGAGTCATGACTCATGAGTCATGCTTTGTCAAAAGTCAAAAACTATTTTATACTTTCACATTGTTTGTTGTTAAGAATTTGAAACTGTGGGGATTCATCTTAATTTAAACCAAAGTAATTTGACGATCAAAAATAGATTCTTGGTCCTTGGAGAAATGTCAGCAATGACAACAACCAACTCATCAAGGGTTTGTTAAGGAGCTGCATGACGATTTGCCACCTACTGAAAATCAATAATCAACAACCGGACTTGAACTTTGATATCTACATTCTACATCACATCGTCTCACATGACAGCAGAAAAATATAAGGGTATCTCTTAGGATACCCGGATAATTTGAATCTATTGTTAGTCCTCCGTGTGGGTTTAAAGTTTAAACTCTTGATTTCGTAAGATTCAAAACGGTTGGATCAAGTTTAAATGTTTGCGGATCGTGTAGAATCCTCCGTATACGGTACATATGCGTGTATTAGCTCGTAAATCGTAAATTGAATTGGGGAATTCCTGAACTCCTTTTACAAATGTCAAATAAATATGAACGGAGGCCAAACTAAGGTAGAAAAGTACATTTAGAATTCAGACTAATGATTAACTATAGAGGATATAGGTACAGGCTTACCCAACATATATTATTTTCACTCGAATTCTTTTTACTTGCTCCAGTTCCTGTTTGTTTGCTACACAGTCAATGGTCAATGGTTGATGAGCTGGTCGTTGGTCTTTGGTCATCATTGCAGGTGGAATGAAATGAAATAAATTATTCCTTTTTGAATGTTTGTCTGCCTGCCTATTGCCTATCGGTCCATCGTCTGTTTTTTAATACATGAGTACATTGAGGCATGGATGACTTTGAATAATTTACACACGCTCACTAACTCATTCACTCACAAACAGAGAGACAGGATGTGCATCAGTTACCTACCAAAAATGCTGCGTATTTTCCATGTTTAAAACTCAAAATAATTAAGAATCCATCCCTATCTATCCACAATCCACAGTCTGGAGTATAGAATCTACAATCTATGCACATCAGTAATCAGTAAATGCAGTGTTTACTTACTTTTCCCCCAGTTGATTTAAAGTTTAAAGAGAGTGGAAATGAAATGGAAATGTTATACCGCCTCATGATATCTATTATCTATTATCTAATATCTAGTGTCAATGTAAACAGTATGCATAACGTATAATATAATACGTTGAATGTACACATTACACGGTACGCAGTGCAAACATTGAATTCTACTAAATTCTAAATTCTTTTGCTGAGGATTATGCATTTTATATCATTGATACATGATTTAGAAGTAAATATCTAGGATTCAACATTAAATTCTGGAAGCTCATACAAAAATACGTGTACGTGTTTGTATTTTGTATGAAACAAATGTACAAATAATCATATAGAGCCAACGAAGCCTTGTGAGTTTGTTATTTGTTTCGTCTTTTGGGAAATAGCTGGAAATTACAAGTGAAGGAGTATGTTTAATGTTTACATGAAACCTCCTGTGAAAGTATGAATTGATGAAAGTATAAAGCATACATGCTGTTTGTTGGTTGTTCATTAGTGTTTGCAAAGTCTCGGAGACCTGAGTCTCGCCGAGACCGAGAGTCTCGAAATTTGAAACGACCGAGACTCTCGAAAATCGAGACTTTTTTCGAGACTTTCC